>CAUYON010007515.1:0-19889 GCA_963573935.1 Arctocebus calabarensis
TTATGTCCAGGAAAGATTGGTATTTTGAGAAATGGTCTTTCACTTTTCCACCTTTGCAGGCAAAGTAATAAATTTCCTTTTCCTTCTCTCTCTTTTTTTTTTTTTTTTTTGAGACAGCCTCAAGCTGTCACCCTGGATAGATTGCTGTGGCATCACAGCTCATAGCAACCTCCAATTCCTGGGCTCAAGCGAGTCTCCTGCCTCTGCTTCCCAAGTAGCTGGGACTACAGCCGCCCACCCCGCCATTTTTTGGTAGCAGCTGTCATTGTTGTTTGGCGGGCCCAGGCTGGATTCGAACCCGCCAGCTCAGGTGTACGTGGCTGGCGCCTTAGCCAGTTGACCCATAAGCGCCGAGCCTCCCTTTCCTTCTCAAAAACCACTTGTTCTCTTTTTTTCTGATGAGGCTTCAAGAACAAATACTTGTGGAAGCAATATTTCTTCCCAAAATTATTATTTAACCACAATATAGTCATTAAGGAAATATCACAAAGTAAGGGATATTCTACAAAGTAACTGGCCATAGTCTTAAAACATGTCAAAGCCAGGAAAAACAAAGATAAATTGAGAAATTCTTCTAGATTAAAAGAAGCTAAAGATGGGGCAGCGCCTCTGGCTCAAAGGAGTAGGGTGCCTGCCTGATATGCTAGAGGTGGCGGGTTCAAATCCAGCCCTGGCCAAAAACTGCAAAAAAAATAAGAAGCTAAAGAGACTTAAATACAATGAGTCTGGACTAAATCTTTGCTGGGAGAAGAAAATAATTTGAGAAAACTGATAAAAATTTGACTACAAATTCTGAATTAGATAAGAAATTTAACATCGATACTATTAATATTCTTCGTTGCATTATGGTTATCCAAGCATCAAAACATTCTAGAATCACTAAGGATAGAATTTGATTTCTCCTAATCTGGTAACACAGTATGCCAGATTCCCAAGAAATGTTTTAGTGCAGGTAAGCAAATTTGCTCTCTATACTCATATGTCAGACTTACACTTTGGTTTTTAAAGGTTATTTGTCCACTAAACTAACCAACCCTAGTCAGTAAACAAGAGATGGAATGCTCCAGATTGCTAAAGGGCTGACGACAGCTCCAGCAAATGTCATCAAATGTCACATTTCAGAAGAAATTATTTGCCCCATGGATCCTGCATAAGCTGGCATTCCAGAGACACTGCATTAACACAAATAAAACATAGAACCTTTCAGGAAGGGAGGGAGTTAAGAGGTAACTTAAGTAAGGCTATCTATAAGTAGACATGTGAGTATATGTAGCCACACTTGTGTTTTTTAAAAAAGTATAACATAGCCTCAGTGCCTGGGACTTAAGCGGCTAAAGCGCCAGCCACGTACACCTGAGCTGGCGATGGCTGCAACCAAAAAAAAGCCAGGTGTTGTGGCGGGCGCCTGTAATCCCAGCTACTTGGGAGGCGAAGGCAGGAGAATCGCTTGAGCCCAGGAGTTGGAGGTTGCTATGAGCTGTGATGCCACGGCACTCTATCCAGCGTGACAGGTTGAAGCTCTGTTTCAAAAAAAAAAAAAAAAAAGAAAAAGGCTCGGTGCCTATGGCTCAATGGGCTAAGGCGCCAGCCATGTACACCTGAGCGGGTTTGAATCCAGCCCGGGCCCGCCAAACAACAATGACGGCTGCAATCAAAAAAGGGCTGGGCGTTGTGGCGGGTGCCTGTGGTCCCAGCTACTTGGGAGGCGGAGACAAGAGACTCGCTTGAGCCCAGGAATTGGAGGTTGCTGTGAGCTGTGATGCAACGGCACTCTATCCAGGGTGACAGCTTGAGGCTCTGTCTCAAAAAAAAGAAAAAAGTATAACATAGAACAATTCACTTTCCCAAAGAAATTCACCCTTCCATTTTTTTAAAAAAATAAAAGGTCTTCCTAGTCTTTCATTTTCATAATTTTGATATTTTGACGTATAAAACAATTTCACTTCCTTAACTTTAAAAAAAAAAAGTAGAATATAACCACAAAATAATGAATTGCAAATGACACGAGGCCTCTCCAGGTTGAATTGGGGAGAGGAAGCAACAGAACTGCACAATCAGAAAGCTTGTTAGCCAGCTGCCCACCAACTCCAGGCAATCTTTACCATTCAAACCCAGGGTTATCCCATCATCTGACTTTTCAAGAGAATCCAGATGTGCTGAGTTTTACATAAAATCTTCCAACTTTAAGGTTAGCAGTAACTTCCAAAAAAATCTTACTGTGTAAGATAAATATGTGTACTGTGTGTCCTACTGGTCAGACACCACCTGCAATCTCTGAACAAAATTCTCCCATAAGGCTCTTCCAATTCTACCAGAACTCCATATCCTCCTAAGTAATGTCTCTGAGGAGATCCCCAGTTCACTCTTTAAAATTCACCAGATAGGGCCGGGTGCAGTGGCTCACACCTGTAATGGCAGATGGATTGCCTGAGCTCACAGGTTCGAGACTAGCCTGCGCCAGAGTGAGACCTAGTCTCTAAAAATAGCCAGGCGTTGTGGTGGGCAACTGAGTTCCAACTACTCAGGAGGCAAGAGAATCACTTGAGTCCAAGACTTTGAGGTTGCTATTGATGCAGGACAATACGACCTGCCGCCTTGGCCCGGGCGGTGCTGATGCTCTGGTGGTTGGAGGAACCAGCTTACTGGAAGGGTCGGACACCTGTAGAAGGAGACACTGGTGCCTTGCTTTCTCCTTCCCTGCTCTCCTGGCTAGTAAATTTCATGGATGGCGCCTTGCTGTCTCCTCCTCTTGCACATCTGACTAACACTCACGCCCTAAGAAGTTCCTGCAAAACAACCCCGGGGACTATATAAACCCCTGAGCAGAGAGCTCAGAGACAGACCTCGGCTGGACCTTAGAGAGGGAACAGGAGAGCTTGTTCCCCTCCAACGCAGACCTGGCTGGACCTCGGAGAGGGAGCAGGAGAGCTTGTTCCCCTCCTAGGTCCTCTCTGCCTAGAGGTTTGGTTTTTCTTGTAGTTGTTGTAAATAAATCCTGACTTACCACTACTGTGGTCTGTCGATTCCTTCTTCGAATCCTCAAGACCAAGAACCTGAAACTCCGGCATTGCTATGAGCTGTGATTGTCACAATACTCTACCAAGGGCAACAAAATAAACCCTGTCTCAAAAAAAAAAAATGTTCACCAGACTCAGGCTCCCCACTAAAAGAGTTAAAACAAAAGACTCAATCATTCCTTTATATTGAGAAACTTGAAATATAATGAAAATTGAGAGCTCATACACTATATTCTCAAGACTTCCAACAACCATGATGGAAGCTGAGTAACTTGAGCAGCACCTTTAGTCAAGTGTCAAGGGGGTCATTTTCAGCCTTTTTTTTTTTTTGTCTTCACTTGATCTCTTCTTAGTCTCTTCAAGGCACACTGGCCTTCTCTTTCTTAACCTTAAAGATCATGCCTCATCTCTGTGTTACTTCTTCTGGAATGCTCTCTTCCCCCAGATAACTGATCATAGTTTTGTCATCAATGTTCTGGTTGACTGGTTCTTTCAGATTTTAGCTCAAATATTATCAAGGCAGAACCATCTTTTAAAGGCCTTACCTAATTCTATTGCTATTACCCTCCTTAACTTTCTTCCTAGTTCTGTACTGTCTTACTGGTTTACTTATTTATACCATTACTGCAGTGTAAATTTTACCAAGGCAGAACCCTGCCAAGAGTGACACCAAACATTATTAAACTATACTATGGGGCCAAGTATGCCTTTGGTGACCTCAGCCTTCTACTGATAATATCTCGTACCAGCTCTATCACTAACTTATTCTCTGATCTTTTGGCAAGTTACTTTGTCTGGAACCTTGGCTTTATGATCTACAAAATGAAACAGGTTGAATTTTAAGCTCCAAGTCTTTCCAGCCCTGAAATTCTAGTGCTCTTTTCAGTTATGTCAACAGCCTTTGAATTGTTTTATTAAACTTAATTAGATTTCTCAGGTTTAGCATGTAGCCTTTCTAGCTATATTTTACACTTAAGGATGCTGATGTTTAAGCCATGCTTATGCTTCTTTATATCCCTTAAGTTGCTGGGCTAGGTGCTTTATGCAGGTCACACACAGTATTATTAGAACTGAATTTATGCAACATGATTTGCAAATATTTATAAGCCTACCAATACAAACCTCCTGCTGTAATCTTAGTCATATCTTCTGGTTCTCTACAAATAATGGTATTGCTTAGAGTAACTGAACAAATAACTTCTAACCTCTTGGCAGTTTCTAGTTTTCCAATTAACTTTCAAGAGCACTCCTTCACAAGATCTATTATAAAATATACTACAGCTAGCCAACCTTCATGAATTACAGCAATGTTAGGTTTGTTTCAGGAGTGACCATGCTCAGTAGAACTAAATAAAAAGTTAAACTATAGTTATTCAGTCTTCATTACCTTATAAATGGCAATCCTCGCTGTAATGCAAAAGTTTCCTGTAAATTCAAAACTGGTCAGTCATTTATGACAGAAAGAGAAATGGAGAAACAGTGAGGAGATAGAAAGGCTGAGCCGCAGTGGCTCACAAATTAATCCTAGCATTCTGGGAGGCCACAGCAGGTGGACTGCTTGAGCTCAGGAGTTCAAGATCAGGTTAAGCAAGAGTGAGACCCCCTCCCACCCCACTCCCACTATACTAACATTAGAAAAATTAGCCAGGAGTTGTGCTGGCACCAGTACTCCCAGTTACTTGGGAGTCTGAGGTTGCTGTGAGCTATGAAGCCACAGCACTCAACCTCAGAGTGAGACTCTGTCTCACACACACACACACACACACAAAGAAAAGCAAAAAGAATAACAGAACAGTGAGGAGAAAATAGAAATACATTTCCATCAGAACCAAGAAGATTGATTAGGAGGGGGCAATAGAAAAAATAAAAAGACCAATTAGTGGCAAACTGCCTTATTTCTGCAAAGAGCTATACACCTTCTCAAAAGATATTAAACATTCACTTACAACAGAATGGCTACCTTGTTCTTAAAATCTGACAGCTCTGAAGTTTTAGACTGTCCTTACCAGGTTACTCAATGTCAATTTTTTTAACAGGAAGGTTAATGAAATGTTAGGATAATTCATTAAAATGCAAATCAGAAAATTCAGAAATTAAAACTACCCAAAGCAGGCTCAGCGCCTGTGGCTCAACGGGCCAAGGCACCAGCCACATACACCTGAGCTGGCGGGTTCGAATCTACCCCGGGCCCGCCAAACAACAATGACGGCTGCAAACAAAAAATGGCCGGGCGTTGTGGCGGGCGCCTGTAGTCCCAGCTACTTGGGAGGTGGAGGCAGGAGACTCACTTGAGTCCAGGAGTTGGAGGTTGCTGTGAGCTGTGATGCCACAGCACTCTATCCAGGGTGACAGCTTGAGGCTCTGTCTCAAAAAAAATAAATAAATAAAATAAAAGTGTCCAAAGCAAAGTTAACTGTCACACTGCACAAGATACAGGACTGTGGATTACTCAGTGCTGTCATAGCAAAGCCAGGTTGCATCTGCATGAAGCAGAGTTAATATAGCTTTCAGAACTTCAATTCTCAAATCTCCTGGTAACCTCCAAAAAAAATAAATAAAAATAAAGGTAATGCTTATAATTAAGACATACTCTGAAAACCAAACCCTGCCTATCTGACTAAACCCCTTTATCTCCAAAGCCTGTTACCTTCTAAACTATAAACTAGTGGGTAGTTAGATAAGGGATAAGAAAATAAGAGGTAAACAAATCCAGATGGTCTAAGTAAACGAAAAGAAATATTTTCCCCCAAAAGACATTCTCTATTTCTAATTGTAATTACAGTATCATCATCCAAAAAATTCTTAGTCTTGGTCAAAATGTAAGGAAAGTAAAACATCTACTACAGAGTAAATGGATTAAATGATCTTTTCCAGGTGATCAACCCATCACATACATCATTTTATCTTAGGCATTATAAGGCACACAGTACAAGTGGTCACTTTCCTCCACAGTATACAGACCTATAGAAAAAAAGATACTTGGCTAGATCTTTTTTAAAAAATCATCATAATAAAACACTTTAATCATTCTTATTTTGTTCCTTTGCTTATTTTTTTTTTTTTTTTTTGAGTCTCACCATGTTGTCCTCGATACAGTGCTATGGCGTCACAGCTCACAGCAACCTCAAAACTCTTGGGCCTAAGCGATTCTCCTGCCTCAGCCTTCCAAGTAGCTGGGAACACAGGTGCCCGCTGGCTATTTTTTGTTGTTGTTTTTGCAGTTGTCTAGTTGGCCCGGACTGGGTTTGAACTCAACACTCTTGGTGCAAGTGGCTGGCACCATAACCACTGTTCTACAGGCATAGAGCCTTCCTATTTTTTTTTTCTTTTTTGAGACAGAGTCTCAGTCTATTGCCCTCAGTAGAGTTCTGTGACATCACAACTCACAGCAACCTCAAACTCTTGAGCCCAAGTGATCCTCCTGCCTCAGCCTCCCTAGTAGCTGGGACTACAGGCGCCCACCACAACTCCCAGCTAATTTTTTATTTTAGAGACTGGGTCTCGCTCTTGCTCAAGCTGGTCTCCAACTCGTGAGCTCAGGCTATCCACCCACCTCGGGCCTCCTACACTGCTACAGGCATGAACCACTGAGCCCGGTCTGCTTATTTTCTTGAGGGCACTAAAGGTAATAGGCACAACTGAATGAAAGAAATGCCATGACACCACCATCAGGAAGCATACTGATTACAAAAACCACAAAGCAAAGGAACAAAAGGTAAACTTTAAAAAATGCTCAGTGAATTTAGTCATTTACTCAGAAAATATTTATGTGCCTCCTGTGTACAGGTACTATTCCAGACAGCAGTGAACAAGAAAGAAAAAAAAGGACTCTGACTTCATAAAGCTTACATTGTAGTAATAACATAAATCAGTAAAACAAGAAGACAATATAGGGGGCAGCGCCTGTGACTCAAAGGAGTAGGGCGCCGGCCCTATATGCCAGAGGTGGCAGGTTCAAACCCAGCCCCAGCCAAAAACTGTAAAAAAAAAAAAAAGGCTCAGCGCCTGTGGATCAACAGGCTAAGGCGCCAGCCATGTACACCTGAGCTGGCAGGTTCGAATCCAGCTCAGGCCTGCCAAACAACAATGACGGCCGCAACCAAAAAATGGCCGGGCGTTGTGGCGGGCACCTGTAGTCCCAGCTACTTGGGAGGCAGATGCAAAAGACTCGCTTGAGCCCAGGAATTGGAGGTTGCTGTGAGCTGTGATGCCACAGCACTCTATCCAGGGTGACAGCTTGAGGCTCTGTCTCAAAAAAAAAAAAAAGAAGACGACAATAATATAGAGCTAGGAAGAAAATTAAGTAGAGTAATAGTGGAATTAGACTGGGTCCTTTAAAGGACTTTCTGTCTAGATAACATCTGAGCTAAAATCTGATAGAATCAGTCAAGTGAGTATCTGAGGAAAGAAAGTGTTCCAGGCAGAAGTAACAGAGATGAGGTAGTACCTTCAAGGTCTGAGAGAGAGACAAGGCCAGTATAGCTTGGACAGAGCAAGAAGAGATCAAATTTAGAAAAAAAGAAGCTCAGAAGGTGAAGAGATTGTTTACTGTATGAATCAGCTATCTATGTTCATTTACTTAGCTTCCATTATAGTTTAAACTATTAACAATAGAAGAGTGTTTTAACAGACAACTGATGATGGAAGCACAGGAAATCCCCACTCCATAAGAAACTAGATTCTTTTTTTAATTTCTAGTTACTTTGCTTTCTCTAGTCTGAAAGCAAAAAATATGAAAAAAGCATTTGCAGGGGAGGCACAGAGAAAAGAAGGACAATAGGAAAGAAGTTTTTGTTTTAAAACAATGAGACTAAAAGGTGGAGAAATGACACAGTTGAAAAGAATAGTAAGATACTTTTCTTGGAGAGGCAACAAAATGATGACTGGACTTGACTAGAGAATCTTAGAAGTTACCCAGACTGAGCAAGACGATATGCAAGAATCATCTCTAAAACTTGTATTGTGGTACATACCTTTATGACCTATTTTGTCTTCATTCATCACTGACTGACAGATTACCACGTTCTAGAATACTGCTAAGGGCCAGGGACACAAAGACTAATTGGAAATCCCTAGCAGATCATTGTAGCAATTAATAATTAAGACTAAAAGGAAACAGGTGTTTTTATAACAAAGTTATCTGGCAGCTGCTACTTGTTTTTGTTTGAGTATTTCTGTTGTTGTTTGTCTGTTTTGAGACAGGTCTCACTCTATTACCTAGGCTAAAGTGCAGTGGCTTCATCATAGTTCACTGCAACTTCAAACTCCTGTGGTCAAGCAATGCTCTTACCTCAGCCTCCCAAGTAGCTGAAAATACAGGTGCATATCACACCCAGCTAATTCTCCAGTGTTTTTGTAGAGACAGATCTTGCTCTTGCTCAGGCTGGCCTCAAGCAATCTTCCCTCCCAGCCCTCCCAAAGCGCTAGGATTATAGGCATAAGCCACTGCACTTGGATGTGCAGTACCTTTAAAAGAGAGGGCTGAGGATTAGTGGTCTAAAGAGAGCACATGAGAAGTGCACTAGGCCACTCAGAAGACTGAGGTGAAAGGATTACTGGTGCCCAGGAATTTGCACCCTCTGCATTCTAGACTGGGTGACAAAATGAGACCCTTTCTCAAAAAAAAAAATAAAGTATTACATAATGTTACCATATCAATCTAAAAGTTCCTATGCATAACATTAGTACTCTGGCTATGTGGAGCTATGTCCTTACTCTTTTTTTTTTTTTTTTTGACAGATCCTCAAGCTGTCACCCTGGATAGAGTGCTGTGCCATCACAGCTCACAGCAACCTCCAATTCCTGGGCTCAAGCGAGTCTCTTGCCTCCACCTCCCAAGTAACTGGGACTATAGGCGCCCGCCACAACGCCCGGCCATTTTTTGGTTGCAGCCGTCCTTGTTGTTTGGCGGGCTCCGGCTAGAATCGAACCCGCCAGCTCAGGTGTACGTGGCTGGCGCCGTAGCCTGCTGAGCCACAGGCACCAAGCCTATGTCCTTTAAGAATATCATGTGGATGGCTCGGTGCCTGTGGCTCAATAGGCTAAGGCACCAGCCACGTACACCTGGGCTGGAGGGTTCGAATCCAGCCCGCCTGCCAAACAACAATGACGGCTGCAACCAAAAATGGCCAGGCGTTGTGGAGGGCGCCTGTGGTCCCAGCTGCTCGGGAGGCTGAGGCAAGAAAATCGCTTGAGCCCAGGAGCTGGAGGTTGCTGTGAGCTATGACTCCACCGCACTCTACTGAGGACAATACAGTGAGACTCTGTCTCCACACACACAAAAAAAAAGAATCTGGATTAATACTGAAATATTTAACATAATGAAATATTCAACACACCATGAGAGAATGGTAACAATGCATCTTTGCCTGGAAAGAAAGCATGTACAGGAGCCACACAGGGCAAAAAGACTATTAGCAAAGGCGCTATTCTTCACATCACTCAAAAATGGGCCACACTGAATGCATTTTCTGCGTGATGACAGCATTTTCAGTTTCAAGAACAGTCTGCAATCTAACCTGGCTATTCAGTGTGCAGTCTACCCTGGCTATTAATAAACAAACTATGAGATTATGTAACCTGATAATTAACCCAGCTTCCAACCCGTATCTTCAATTCAGAATGTCAGATACTAACAAACCATAGCAATAAAACATTTTTTTTTAGAGAAAGAGTCTCATTTTATCACCCTCGGGAGAGTGCTGTGGCATCACAGCTCACAGCAACCTCCAACTCCTGGGCTTAGGTGATTTTCTTGCCTCAGCCTCCCGAGGAGCTGGGACTACAGGCATCTGCCACAATGCCCAGCTATTTTTTGTTGCAATTTGGCCTGGGCCAGGTTCAAACCCACCACCCTCGGTATATGGGGCTGGCGCCCTACCCACTGAGCCACAGGCACCACCCTGCACTAAAACATTTTCAAAACAATCGATGGTCCACTTATTTTTTATAATATTTAATAATTAAATCTCTAAACAAGAAAATAAAGGAAATCCATAGCTCAGTATAATGGAATAAAATAATCAAAACTAAGCAATCCAGGAAAGAACTAGACATAAAATTAGCAATTAAAAAAACCAATTATTTAACACTAAGATTAAATTAGTCATCACAAAATTATAATGCAAAAGGTAAGTTTTTCTTCTGTAAAGCCCTTAAAATCTTTAAAATAAACTCTCAAAGATGAAAATTATAACTTCTACAATTCCACCCTTTAATAAAATGTAACATGAGAAAGATAAGACATTTTAAAAGTCACAACATTCCAAATGATTAAATCTTTGTTAAAAATATTTAGACTATCAGAAGTTGTCCTTTGAACTGTATTTACATTATATAAATTACTCCAGACTTACAACCAGTGAAAAAACACAAATCAAATCCCAAATACTAATAGTAAATACCAAATCAAATAGTAGGGTTGATAGATGACAGTCCATCAACCAGTAAATAGAAATGCATGCTAATTTCAAGCTCTGTTAGAAATGGAATCAAGGTATATTTGCAAGTGGAGAAGAAAAAGTTTCATAGTTATGAAAACACTAAAGAAAATAATTAACATTTTAAAATCCCTACAAGAGGCTCGGTGGCTGTGGATCAACAGGCTAAGGCACCAGCCACGTACACCTGAGCTGGCAGGTTTGAGTCCAGCCTGGTCCTGCCAAACAACGATGGCTGCAACCAAAAAATGGCCGGGTGTTGTGGCGGGCGCCTGTAGTCCCAGCTATTTGGGAGGCGGAGGCAGGAGACTGGCTTGAGCCCAGGATTTGGTGGTTGCTGTGAGCTGTTATGCCACGGCAATATATCCAGGTTGACAGCTTGAGGCTATGTCTCAAAAAAAAAAAAAAAAAAAAGAAAGAAATCTCTGTTATGAAACAGAAACATAAATAAGATCTGTTATGAAACAATATTTTTGTAATTGAAAGGCTACCTATTATCCTGACCTACTTTACTTTCAGGGATACTCATGGAAGGAAAAGTTCATAAAGGCTTCTGCCAAACAAGACATTGAAAAAATAGAAAGACTAGGTGAAATCTTCTTCTGAGTTACTTAAAATTCAGTAAAGTGATTTGCACTGGTTTGAATAGAGTCACCCAAGTCGTGTCATTTCAAGAACCCTAGAATGTGACCTTATTTGGAAATAGGGTCTTTGCCAATGTAATTCGTTAAAATGAGGTCATGCTGCAGCCGAGTGGGCCTCCATCCAATCCTGTTGATGTCTTTCTAGGGCAGAGAGGAGTGATCCAGAGAATATGGGGAGCCAGCCATTTGAAGATAGAGGCAGACATTAGGGTGATCACGAGTCAATTCTGACAGTTAAGTTTGCAAGCCTGCCACCCTGCATTGATCTGGCAGCACTGTATGAACCCCTCAGCAAGGTTTCATGACCTTGGGACATCAACTGGTCACAGCTGTGTTCCTGCAGACATGCCACTGTGTCTTGCTGAATGGCATCATTATTGTTGTGTGTTTTTATGTGCTGTGAGGAGAATGTCAGAGTTTGAATTAGAGCAAGGATCAAACATTCGTAAATTTCTTGTTAAACTTGGCAAGAGTGGAAGTGAAATCAGAGACACATTAGGCCAAGTTTGTGGGGGGAAAGCCAAGAAGGAAATCGTAATGTACAAATGGATGAACTTTTTCTGATGGGAGAGAAAGTGTCATTGACGAAGAGGATTCAAGGAGGGTAGTAATGATCAGAACTGATGAAAACATTGCAAAAATTTGTTGAATTGTGTGTCAAATTGTCATCCGCCTGTGAGAAGCATAGCAGACCAAGTAGATATCAATAGAGAAACAGGAAAACCTTGGCTCACAATTCAAAGCTCTGGTATCGTGACAATTCACTAGTTTACATGGCACTGTGTGTAAGGGAGTTTTTAGCCAGTAAATAAATTAATAGTTTTGGAATACCTTTCTTTCTTTCTTTTTTTTTTTTTTTTTTGTAGAGACAGAGTATCACTTTATCGCCCTCCCTAGAGTGGCCATGGTGTCACAGAGCTCCAACTCCTGGGCTTAGGCGATTCTCTTGCCTCAACCTCCTGAGTAGCTGGGACTACAGTCGCCTGCCACAAGGCCCGGCTATTTTTCTGTTTTGCAGTTTGGCCAAGGCCAGGTTTGAACCTGCCCCCTTTGGTATATGGGGCTGGTGTCCCTACTCCATGAGCCACAGGTGCTGCCCTTTAAAAAATATTTTAATAAATGTATTTCAATATCATAAATGTGCTTATAAACTCCTGTGTTTTGTTTGCATCTGCAAATGGTATTTTGAGAAAAGACTCTGAGTTTCTCCAGTCCAGGACATTGATGACTTTCCTAGTCTTTTCTTCTGTAAAATAAATAAATAAATAAATAAATAAATATTATGTTTATGACTGCATTGATATAAAGACAGATACAATCTAAGATGGATTATATTCACTATATTCCGCCCCCCATTTCAAAACAAGTGAAAACATTTCTGTGGGCTCCTAAAAAGCCTGGGAGATATGGGGCACCTTGTCTAGCTGTGTCTTATGCATATGTCAACCTTGAGTCCCTTAGTCCAGGACACCCCAAATGTTAAGAGCCCTTAGAATTTAAAAAAAAAAAAAAAAGGAGGGGGAGGCGCCCACTGCTCAGTGAGTAGGGCACCGGCCCCATATACCAAGGGTGGCGTGTTCAAACCCAGCCCTGCCCAAACTGCGATGTGGCGAGCGCCTGTAGTCCCAGCTACTCGGGAGGCTGAGGGAAGATGATCGCCTAAGCCCAAGAGCTGGAGGTTACTGTGAGCTGTGATGTCAGGGCACTCTACCCAGGGAGACAAAGTGAGATTCGGTCTCTAAAAAACAACAACAAGAACAATAAAAAGAACTCAGGCTCGGCGCCTGTGGCTCAAGAGGCTAAGGCGCCAGCCACATACACCTGAGCTGGTGGGTTCAGTCCAGCCCGGGGCCGCCAAACGACAAAGACAGCCACAACCAAAAAAAAAAAAAAAAACCAGCCAGGCGTTGTGGTGGGCGCCTGTAGTCCCAGCTACTTAGGAGGTAGGAGAATCCCTTGAGCCCAGGAGTTGGAGGTTGCTGTGAGCTGTGATGCCACAGAACTCTACCCAGGGCGACAGCTTAAGGCTCTGTCTCAAAAACAAAACAAAACAGGGGTGGCGCCTGTGGCTCAACAAAGTAGAACCGGCCCCAAATGCTGGAGGTGGCAGGTTCAAACCCAGCCCCGGCCAAACAAAACAAAACAGAGGGGGCGGGCAGCCGCCAGACTGGTGCCCAGGCGTGGGGGCCGTTTGTACTTGAGAAAGACGGGGCCTGGCGGCTGGAGCGGCCTGAGCAGGCCCTCGGAGTGCAGCGGGCTCAGTTCCTCAGTGCTGGGGGCCACTCCCCTGCAGCGCCGCCAACAGCCGGAGGCAGAGCAGTGGGCCGGGATGGTGAAGCCGGAAGTCCAAGCGGTTTAGGACGCGGCGCTCGGCCCGTAGCAGTTCAGTCCAAGAAAAGAAGCCCGCGCTCAGGAGGCGGAGAGGAAGAGGGCTCAGGAAGCACACACTCTTCCATTTTGCAGGCTAGAAACAGGCAAGCGACGCCCAGCAGCTGCAGACGTTGTTAGGCACACTGGGCCAGCCCTTAGGTAGGAATCGAGTAGGTGCACCCCCAGATAAAGGGTTTCTCCTGCCAGGCCCAGGTGCTCATGCACCTGGACCAGCCAGTCGACCACTAGTGCACGCCCTCCCCGGGGTCACAGTGCGGGGCAGGGATCTCTGGGGCCGTGCGCAGCGCCCCATGACTTCCGTGAAGATGTCGCCAGTATACTCGCGTTCTTCCTCCATCCCCAGCGCGCTCAGTGCCTCCTCCAGCCCCGAAGGGGCGCAGGGCCCCCCCCACGAAGGCCTCACCGGGTGTCCTGGGGAGACACGTGTACCTGTGGCCGCTAGGACGCCGTCAGGGCCTGGGGTCTCTTGGAACCTCAGCGTCAGGGGAGGCAGCAGGACTCAGCATCCTTCCGGCTGGCACCAGCCACTTCCAGATGGACAGACCGCCCTTGGAATTTTAAAACCCCAGATTTGGTCTGGAGTGGTGGCTCACGCCTGTAACCCCGGATCTTTCAGAGGGAGGAGGGGCACTCTGGGAGGCTGAGGAGGGAGGATCACTTGAGGCCAGGTGTTGGAGACCAGCCTGGGCAACACAGCGAGACCTGATCTGGTCGTGCAAACACCACTGGATTCTGGGAAGCACTTATCACTCATTGAGATGCTCTCATTTAAAAATTGTGGATATTCAAAAAAAAATTGTGGTTTCTTACTCATCCGGGCCCCCGCGAGACTGTGGGCTCCCCCGTGGAAGTTTGTCCACGGTTGTTCCCTGCAGCGGTCCTCCAAGCGCAGCAGACGGACACATTTAAAGAGGAAAGGGTGATGGGTGTGGGGAGCCGCGGGGACTTTCCCCGCCCTGCGTGGGCAGGGCTCCGAAACCTTAACTTCAGGTCCCTCCCTCCAGCTCGCGGGCGGAAGGGGCGGTGCGGCCCGCCGGGTCTCCCGCGGGCTGCGTGGGTGGAACAGCCCGAGTCTCTGCGCGGTTTGGTGTCGCTGCCGCGGATAGGCCGTCCGCCTGGAGCACGGCCTGAGCACTGGAGCTGCTCGCCTGCCGCCGCGGCTCCCTGGTAGGTCGAGAAGGGGCGGGGACGAGCGGAGAGGGGACTGGTGGGGAGGAGGGGGTGTCGGGGCAGCTCCGCCGGTGTGCAGGTGCCTCCTTGCCAGGGCTTGAGGCCATCTGGCTTCCTTTCGGGGACTCTGGGGTCCTGGCGCCACGTGTTCCGGGCCTCCTCCACCTTCATCTCCACTCCACGGTGGCCCAGATACTTCCCCACTCCCCAATTCTTCACCAGCACCCCAGCATTCCCCTTACATCCTGGATCCCTCCTCAATACCCCAGATCCTCCCTGGCACCCAATAATTTTTCCAAGCACCCCAGATTTCCTCCTTAATGCCCTGAATCCCTCTCCCACACCCCAGATTCCTCCCCAACACCCCAGATTTCTCCACCTCAGATCACTACCCAACACCCCGGATTCTTCTCCAGCATCCTATATCCTTCCCTAACGTCCCGATAACTCTCACCTCCCCAGATAATCTCACCCCAACATCCCAGATCCTGCCTTTCTTTACTCTGCTTCAGCCACACAGGCTGTTTCTCTAACATGCCAGGTACAGTCCTGCCCCAGGACCATTGCACAGCTGGTCTGTCTTCTTGAAGCTCTCTCCTCCCTGCTTTCCACCTGACTTGCTCCCACAACTCCTTCAGGTCTCAGCTTGGTGTCACCTCCCCCCCCCCCAGTCCTCCCTTCATCATCCTTGTCCTCCCTGTGGCTCTCTTGATGGCCTGGCCTTCCCAACACTTACCATTCTCTGAACCAGTCTTGGGTTATTTTCTCCTGTACTGTTGGTTTCTCTGAGATAGACTGGGAACTCTGTGAGGGTGATTTGCCTGTCTCGATTGGTCTGTAGTAGCACCTAAAACAGTTCTGGGGTTCAGTAAGTGCTTAATAAATGCACATTCAATGCATGAAGAGACTGTTCAAGAGTGTAAGGTAGAGAGGAGAAAATGGGAATTTTCCAAATATTATTAAAAAATTTAAAAAAGAGGGCAGTGCCTATGGTTCAAAGGAATAGGGTGCAGGACCCATATGCTGGAGATGGCGCGTTCGAACCCAGCCTGGACCACAAACTGCAAAAAAAGAAAAAAAAATTTAAAAAAAGAAGACAAAAATGCATTCTATCAATATTTATCATTATGACATTATTATATTATCATATTGAATTCTTGTTTCCTGCTGGGGGCTGTTCATCCTAACTGCCTCATTCATGTGGTTGTTACAAATAAGGAAACTGAGGCTAAGAAACAGACCACACAAGCCAAGAAGCAGAGCTGGGACTCCCCTCCCCAACCCTATGGATATTGTTTTGCTTTGTTTTGTTTTAGAGACAAGGTCTTGTTCTTTTGCCCAGACTGGGGTGCAGTGACACCACCATAGCTCATTGCAACTTCAAACTCCTGGATTCAAATGATCCTCCTATGTTAGCCTCCCAGGTAGCTGGTTCTGTAGGTACATGCGACCACACCCAGCTAATTTTTTATTTTTGTAGAGAGGGGGTCTTGCTGTGTTGCCCAGGCTGGTCTCAAACTCCTGTCCTCAAGTGATCCTCCCTTCTTGGCGTCTCAAAGTGCTAGGATAACAGATATGAGCCACTGGTCCTGGGCCCCTTGGATGTTTTTGCCCTGACATGCACTCATTCTTCAGGGTGGGGTGTGGACTTTGTCCTGGAGGCTGTGGATGTGGAGCAGAGTAAACATCAGATCTTTAAAGAGACAGGAGGGGTGGTTCTGGGCAGAAGAGCCAGGCCAAACTGGTACAGTCACTGACTGAGGGTTGAGTTTGGGATGTCTAGAAGAGAGAATGAAAAGAAAGATTATGTGATTTTAGTTATTTGCCAGGAATGCAGGTGGGGGTGGTCCTGCCTCGGTGATTCTGAATCTGGCTAGCACTTGTCTTTTTCCCATAAGACTCTACTGAGTCTTTACTATAGGATAGTGTCTAACTCTGGTACCTGCAGGAAGTACGCAGCAACCACACATGTTCGTGCTCTTTGGGCTGCCACTGTGACTCTGCTACTGTGGCAGACTCTGCTTTAAGTTCTTGTGTGAATGGATGGTGCCTGTGGCTCAAAGAAGTAGGGTCCCGGCCCCATATCAGAGGTGGTGGGTTCAAACCCAGCCCTGGCCAAAAACTGAAAAAAAAAAAAAAATTTTGTGTGAATGAATGAAATTCAACCTCATAGCAGCCCTAGTTGGTATGGCTCATTGCCAGGCCCATTTTATAGATGAGGCGATTGTGTCCTTTAAGTGCACATGACTTGTCAGGGTCTAGAAGTGGCAAAGCTGAGATTTGAATCCCAGGCATCCTTTTACCTCTTTCTCTTTCTTTTTTTGGAAGTAACTCATTCCAGGTGGGCAGAGGGAACATAGAGAATCCCTCAAACGAGACAGGTACACTTCTCTCATGTGATAAGTATTGGCTTGTGGGAACATGGGCTAGGCTTGGTCCCACTGTTGATATTCCAAGAGAATTTAGAATGCCAGAGTTTTGTACAAAATGTTCTTTGTTCACTGTTAGCAGCTAATTCAAAATAATTTGATTCTTGGATTGCTGCCAGCAGGGTTGTCTGGGAGTCTCAGAACTTTTCCTTTTAACGTTTTTATTTATTTATTTATTTTTATTTTTATTTTATTTTATTTATTTTTTCTTTTTTTTTTGAGACAGCGCCTCAAGCTGTCACCCTGGATAGAGAATTGTGGCATCACAGCTTACAGCAACCTCCAACTCCTGGGCTCAAATGAGTCTCCTGCCTCCGCCTCCCAAGTAGCTGGGACTACAGGAACCCGTCACAATGCCCAGCCATTTTTTGGTTGCAGCTGTCATTGTTGTTTAGTGGGCCTGGGCTGGATTTGAACCCACCAGGTCAGGTGTACATGGCTGGCACCTTAGCCGGTTGAGCCACAGGTGCCAAGCCTAACGTTTCTATTGACATATAATAACCTATCAACAAAATTTCTATATACAGAGAAGGGCTTAATACCTAAGCATTGAACTTGATAAATTTACAGAGTAAATACGTGATACCAAGCCTCACTCATTCCCTATCCTGGCACTTTATACCCTTCTTCATACTATCAGTTATGCCCTTTTGTCATTTAAAAATGGGAGGGCACATGCCAACAGGTTTTTGTTTTTTTTTCTTTGTAAGTTACATACACGGCTATTCCTAGGAGCCATCAGGAGGTGGGAAGAACAGTTGATTCAAGGATCATTGCTGTTGAGGAGGGTATTGGGCCATATTGCAAGTAGTTGTCTTGATCAATTCAAAAATTTTTGGCTGACTCATCTCACCCGAATATAAGATCGTTTTTGTTTTTTATTCCACTATGTGCTGAGCTCACTTCAGAGGTAGGAGAAACTGGGCACTCTGCCTTTTTCTGATTGCTCATTTGTGCCTACATTATGGAAAGTCCTCTTCTCTATAGGGACATGAGGATTATTTTATTTAATGGCCTAGGTAAGGCCATTTCTCAGGACATATAACCAGGTCCAAACAAGCTGGAGTCTGTATTGAATCTGGAGATGTGAGAAGGAGCCTTACGGGCTTAGCAGGTTTTAGAACCGGACAGGCTGGGTTCCAGTCCAACTGCATCCCTTTGGAGCCAAGTGACTCTGGGTGACTGACTTAACCTTTCTGTGTCTCAGCTTCCTTGTGTCAAAAGTGGCAATAGCCCCAACATTACCAGATTGTTGTGGAAATGTCTACACCTGTACCATTCAACAGAAATATCAAAGGCACTTATGTAATTAAAAATTTTCCAGTAGCCACGTTAACAAAAGGAAAATGATATGATTGAAATGAATTTTAATAATACATTTTATTTAACCCAGTATATCTAACATATAATTAATATAAAACATTATGAAGGAAGCATCGTCTGTCCCTTTTTTTAGTACTGATTCTTGGGAATCTGGTATGTATTTTGCTGGTTAAATTTTTAACAAAATGAAATGTGATTCTACTGAAGGAAATAATTGTAATTAGTGGGGAAAATTTTTTTTCTTACATTGCTTCAGGTTTCATATTTAAATTTCAGACTGGGTACAGTGGCTTACCCCTGTAATCCTGGCTCTCTGGGAGACTAAGGCAGGATCCCTTGAGCTCAGGAGTTTGAGCTTGCTGTGAGCTAGGCTGACGCCGTGGTACTCTACTCAGGGTGACAGAGGGAGACTCTATCTTTAAAAAAAAAAAAAAAATCGAATGGATTGCCAATTTGGCAAAAATGAGCAGATTCCTGAGAACCTGGTTCTTTTGTTTCTTCTGAATAATTAGCAGATCTGGTTGTGCTAAGCTTATTGTTGCTTCCGGCTACTACTTGCTGGAGGTGATTCATAGCCACTGCAAGGTACAGGGTGGCTCCAGTTTTTCAGGTCTTACTTCTTTCCAAGTGCAGACCTGCCTTTCACCTCTCTGGCCTTCTCACCTTCTCTCCCCCTCACTCACTGTGCGTCTCCTAATATACCAGGTTCAGTCCTGCCCCAGGGCCTTTGCATGGGCTGTTTCTAGGAACCTCTTCCCTTAGCTGCTCTGTGGATCCCTCTCTCAGCATTTTCATGTCTTGCTGAAATGTCTCTTCTCACTGAGACCTTCTCAGACCTTGTAGTTTAAAATTGCAAAGACCTGTTCATATGTGATATTCTTGGCCTCATGCCTGCTTTGTGTCTATGGCATTGAACTTTTATTTGATTGTCTCTTCACTCCACTAGGAAATCTGCTCTGTTTTTTCTGTTTCTGCTGGTTCTTCCTCCTTGTCAGCATTTCAACACATTAGGCTGCTTCCATATTTTGAAACAGACAGATGCTGCTCTGGTCATCTGCCCCCCGTCCCCCTCCCTCTGGCCCCTATCGCCAGACACTTCTTCACACATTTGCTCCTTGATACTGGCTTCCATCTGACCTTCCTGAATTCTTTGACTTTGGCCCTGTGGCTCCCCTGTAGACTTGCTGAGAGGGGACTTTAAAAAAAAAAAATCCTGGGCTCGGCGCCTGTGGCTCAACGGGCTAAGGCGCCAGCCACGTACACCTGAGCTGGCGGGTTCGAATCCAGCCCCAGGACCCGTCAAACAACAATGACGGCTGCAACCAAAAAATGGTCGGGTGTTGTGGCGGGCGCCTGTAGTCCCAGCTACTTGGGAGGCAGAGGCAAGAGACTCGCTTGAGCCCAGGAATTGGAGGTTGCTATGAGCTGTGATGCCATGGCACTCTATCCAGGGTGACAGCTTGAGGCTCTGTCTCA
>CAUYON010007516.1:0-24077 GCA_963573935.1 Arctocebus calabarensis
GTTACCATCTTTAAGCTTAACCTTAGTGATTTCCTGAAATCACAATGGGTGTTGCCCTGGGTTACCATCTTTAAGCTTAAAGTTAGTGACTTCCTCCTGACATCACAATGGGTGTTGCACTTTTTACCATCTTTAAACTTAAATATAGTGACTTCCTCCTGACATCACAATGGGTGTTTTTCTGGGTTACTATCTTTAAGCTTAACCTTAGGGAATTTCTCCTAACATCACAAGGGTGTTGCCCTGTTAATTTAAGATGACATCTCAGGGCAACAGACATTGTGACTGCAGGAGGAAGATGGTAACCCAGGGCAACACCCATTGTGGTGTGAGGTGGAAGTCACTAACATTAGGCTTAAAGATTGCAACCCATATCAACAACCATTGTGATGTCAGGTGTAAGAATGTAATCCAGGGCAGCACCCGTAATTGTGTCAGGTTGAAGTCGCTAAGGTATAAGCTTAAAAATGGCAACCCAGGGTAGCACCCATTGTTATGTCAGGAGAAAGTCACTAAGATTAAGCTTAAATATGGTAACACAGGACAGCACCCACTGTGTTATCAGAAGGACGTCACAGAGGTTAAACTTACAGAATGTAACCGAGAGCAACATCAATTGTGATGTCAGGAGGAAGATGATAACCCAGATCAATACCAATTATGGTGTCAGTAAGAAATCATGAAGGTTAAGCTTAAAGATGGTGACCCAGGGCAACACCCATTGTGGAGTCAGGATGATGTTACTGAGGTTAAGATTAATGCTGGTAACAGAGGTCAGCACCCACTGTGGCATCATGAAGAAATCATTGAAGTTAACCTTAATGATGGTAACCCAGGGCAGCACCCACTGTGACATTAGGAATATGTCACTGAGGTTAAGCTTAACAATGTTAACCCAGGTCAACACCCACTGTAATGTCAGGAGGACTTCACTGAGGTTGAACTTAATGACAGTAACCCAGGGTAGCACCCACTGTGACCTCAGGAGAACGTCATGCAGGGTAAGCTTAAGGATGGTAACCCAGGGCACCATGCACTGTGACATCAGGAGGATGTCACTGAGGTTCAGCTTAAGGATGGTAACCCAGGGTAACACCTCCTAGGGCATCAGGAGGAAGTCACTGAGGTTAACTTTAATGACAGTAACCCAGGACAACATTCACTGTGATGTCAGGACAAAGATCGTAATTCAGGGCAATACCCATTGTGAAGTTAAGAAGAAGATGGCATCACAGGGCAGCATTCATTGTCATATCAGGAGGACGTCACTAAGGTGAAGCTTAAAGATGGTAGCTCAGGGCATCAGACATTTTGATCACAGGAGGAAGATGGTAACACAGGGCAACACCCATTGTGGTGTGAGGTGGGAGTCACTAACTTTAAGCTTAAAGATTGCAACTGATGGCAACACACATTGTGATGTCAGGAGGAAGAATGTAACCCAGGGCAGTACCCATTGTTCTGTCGTGAGGAATTCACTAAGATTTAAACTTAAAAATGGCAATCCATGGCAGCACCCATTGTTATTTCAGGAGAAAATCACTAAGATTAAGCTTAAATATGGTAACTGAGGGCAGCACCTACTGTGGTGTCAGGAGTTCGTCACAGAGGTTAAACTTACCAAAGGTAAGCAACACTGATTGTGATGTCAGGAGGAAGATGGTAACCCAGAGCAGCACCAATTATCTTGTCAAGAATAAGTCACTAAGGTTAAGCTTAGAGATAGTGACACAGGGAAACATCCACTATGGAGTCAGCATGCCATCACTGAGGTTAAGATTGTGGCCTTATGTAGACATCACTGAATTTAAGCTTAAAGATGGTAGCCCAGGGTAACATCCGTTGTTATGTCAGGAGGATGTCACTGAGGTTAAGCTTAACTATGGTAACCAAATGCAGCACCCACTATGACATGAGGAGGACATTACTGAGGTTAACGTTAAAGACTGAAACCCAGGGCAGCCATCAATTTGGTGTCAGGAGGATGACACTGAGGTTGAGTTTAACGACAGAACCCAGAGCAGCACTCACTGTGGTGTGAGGAGTATGTCACTGAGGTTTCCCTGAATGACGGTAACCCACTGCAACACCTATTGTGGCATCAGGAGAACATGACTGAAGTTAAGCTTAAGGATGGTAACCCAGGGCAACACAAGCTGTGGTGTCACGATGATGTCACTGAGGTTAAGCTTAACAATGGTAACCCAGGGAAGAACCCACTGCCATGTCATGAGGAAGTCACTGAGGTTGAGCTTAATGATGGTAACCCAAGGTGGTATTAACTGTGGTGTCACAAGGACTTCACTATGGTTGAGCTTAAAGATGGTACACCAGGGCCGCACCCACTAGGCACCAGGAAGACGTCACTTAGGTTAAGCTTAAGGATGGTAACGCCGGGCCACATCCAATGTGGAATCAGGAGGACATTCCTGAAGTTAAGCTTAAATAGGGTAACCCAGGACCTTATCCCTTGTGGCATCAGGAGGATATCACTGAGGTTAAGCCTAAAAATGGTAAATCGAGGTGCACCCACTGTGGTGTCATGATGATGTCACTGAGATTAAACTTGATTTTGCTGAGATTAAGTTTAAGGATAGGAACCCAGGGGAAAACACACAGTGGCATCAGGAGGATGTCACTGAGGTTAAGCATAAACATGATAACCTAGGGCCCCTCCCACTGTGACATCAGGAGTAGGTCACTGAAGTTAAGTACAAAGATGGTAACCCATGGCTGCACCCACTGTGGCATCAGGAGGACATCACAGAGGTTAAGCTTAATGATGGTAACCTAGGGAATCATCCCCTGTGGTTTCAGGAGGACATCACTGAGGTTAAGCTTAATGATGGTGACCCAGGGAAATGCCCCTGGGGCATTAGGAGGAAGTCACTGAGGTTAAGCTTAACAATGGTAATGCAGGGCCACACCCAATGTGACCTCAAGAGGATGTCACTGAAGTTAAGCTTAAACAGGGTAACCCAGGTCTGCACCCACTGTGGTGTTAGGAAGACGTCACTGAGGTTAAGCTTAAAAAAGGTAAACCAGAGGAGCACACACTGTGGCATCACGATGACATCTCTGAGGATTACCTTGAGGTCATTGAAGTTAAGCTTAAGGATGGTAACCCAGGGAAAAACCCACTGTGGAATCTACAGGACATCACTGAGGTTAGGTTTAAAGATGGTAACAAAGGCAGCACTCACTGTTGTGTCCGAAGGATGTCACTGAGGTTAAGTATAAAGACGGTAACCCAGGAAAGCACCTACTGTAGCATCAGGAGGACGTCACTGAGGTTAAGCTTAATGATGGTAATCCAGGGCCCCACCCACTGTGGTGTCAGCAGGACATCACAGAGGTTAAACTTAATGATGGTAACCCAGGGCTGCACCCACTGTTGCTTCAGATGTATGTCACTGAGGTTAAGCTTGAGGATAGTAACCCACTACAGGGCCACACACACTGTAGTGTCAGGAGGATGTCACTGAAGTTAAGCTTTCATATGGCAATCCATGGCTACATCCCCTTGGCTTCAGGAGGTCATCACTGAGGTTAAGCTTAAAAATGGTAAACCAGGATAGCACCACCTGGGGCATCATGATGATGTCACTGAGGTTAAGCTTGCGGTCACTGAGGCAAACCTTAACAATGATAACCCAGGGCAACACCCACTGCAGCATCAGAAGGATGTCAGTGAGTTTAAGTTTGAAAATGGTAAACCAGGGTAGCACCAACTGGGGCTTCACGATGATGTCACTGAGGCTAAGCTTGTAGTCACTGAGGTAAACCTTAACAATGATAATCCAGGGCAACACCCACTGCAGCATCAAAAGGACATCAGTGAGGTTAAGCTGAAGGACAGTAACCGAGGGTAACACCCACTGTGGCATCAGAAGGACATCACTGAGGATAAGCTTAAGGACAGTAACCCAGGGCCGCACCATCTGTGGTGTCAGGTGGACATTACTAAGGTTAAGCTTAAAAACTATAACCCACAGTAGCACCCACTGAGGCATCAGGAGGACGTCACTGAGATTAAGCTAAAAGACAATAACCCAGGGCCACACCCACTGTGGTGTCAGGAGTATGTCACTGAAGTTAAACATAAAGATGGTAACTCATGGCTGCACCCATTGTGGCATCAGGAGGACATCATTGAGTTTAAGCTTAAGAACAGTAACCCAGGGCAACACCCACTGTGGTGTCAGGAGGACGTCACTGAGGTTAAGCTTAATGACAGTGACCCTGGGCAACACCCCTGGGCATCAGGAGTAAGTCACTGAGGTTATGCTTAACAATAGTAACCCAGGGCAACACACACTGTGACAACAGGAGGACGTCACTGAGGTTAAGCTTAACAATGGCAACCCAGTTCAACACCTACTGTGACATCAGGAGGATGTCAGTTAGGTTAAGCTTAATGATGGTAATCCAGGGAAGAACCAGCTCTGACATCAGGAGGATGTCACTGAGGTTAAGCTTAAAGACGGTATCCCAGAGCAGCCCCCATTGTGTCATCAGGTGGACGTCACTGACTTTAAGCTTAATGATGGTAACCCAGGGCTGCACTCACGGTGACTTCAAGCATACCTTCCTGAGATTAAGCTTAAAGATGTTAACCCAAGTCCGCACCCACTGTGGTGTCAGGAGGACATCACTGATGTTAAGCTTACAGATGATAACCCAGGGCCTCACCCACTGTGGCTTCAGGAGGACGTCCCTGAGGTTAAGCTTAAAGACGGTAACCCAGGGCAGCACCCACTGTGGTGTCACAATGAATTCACTGTAGTTAATCTGACGTCACTGAGGTTAAGTGAAAATTTGATATCCCAGGGCAACACCCATTGTGACATCAGGAGGATGTCACTGAGGTTAAGCTTAAAGATGGTAACCCAAGGCAGCACCCACTGTGATGTCAGATGGACGACACTGATGCTAATCTTAAAGACCGAAACTCAGGGTAGCCACCACTGTGGCATCAGTAGGACATCACTGAGGTTAAGGTTAACGATGGTACCCGAGGGCAGCACCGAATGTGGTGTGGGGAGGATGTCACTGAGGTTATGTTAAATGACAGTAACTGAGGGCAGCACCAACTGTAGCAACAGGATGATGTCACTAAAGTTAAGCTTAATGCTAGTAACCTATGTAGCACTCACTGTGGTGTCCTAATGACTTCATTGTGATTAAGTTTAACGAGTATATCCCAGGGCATCACCCACTGTAGCATCAGGATGATACCACTGAGGTTAACCTTAAGGACGGTAACCCAGGTCAGCGCCTGCTGTGGCATCAGGCGCATGTCTCTGGGGTTAAGCTTAATGATGGTTACCAAGGGCAACACCCACTGTGATGTCAGCAGGACGTCACTGAGGTTAATCTTAATGATGGTAACCCAAGGCAGCACACACTGTGACGTCAGAAAGATGTCACTGAGGTTAAGCTTAACTATGGTAAGAAAGGCCCACAAAAAGTGTGGCATGAGGACATATTGAGGTGAAGCTCAATGATAGAAACCAAGGGCAGCATTGAATGTGGTGTGAGAAGAACGTCACTGAGGTTAAACTTAATGATGGGAACCCAGGCCAACACCCTCTTCAACGTCAGGAGGTCATCACTGAGGTTAAGGTTAAGGATGGTAACCCAGGGAAGTACACACTGTAACATCAGATGGACGTCACTGATGTTAAGCTTAAAGACAGTTACCAAGGGCAGCAGCCGCTGTGATGTCAGGAGGACATCACTGAGGTTAAGCTGAAAGACAGAAACCCATGGCAGCACCTGCTGTGGCGTCAGGAGGACATCACTGAGGTAAAGCTTAACAATGGTAACCCAGGGCAGCACCTGCTGTGGTGTCAAGAGGATGTCAATGAGGTAAAGTTTAATGATGATAAACCAGAGCAACACACACTTTGATGACAAGAGGACATCACTTAGGTTAAGCATAATGATAGTAACCAAGGGCAAAATCCACTGTGACATCAGGAAGATGTCCCTGTTGTTAAGCTTAACATTGGTAACCATGACAGCACCCGCTGTGACATCAAGAGGACGTCACTGAGGTTAAGGTTAAAGTTGGTAACACAGGGCATCATCCTCTGTGGTGTCAGGAGGATGTCACTGAGGTTAAGCTTAACGATGTTAACCCAGGACAACACTCACTGTGGCATCACAATGATGTCACAGAGGGTGAACTTAGCAATGATAACACAGGGAAGCACCCACTGTGTCCTCAGGAGGACGTCACTGAGGTTAAGCATGATGATTGTAGTGCAGAGAAACACACACCATGATGTCAGGAGGATGTCACTGAGGTTAAGCTTAATGATGGTAACCTAGGGCACAACCCACTGTGATGTCAGGAGGATGTATTTGAGGTTAAGCTTAATGACAGTAACCCAGGGAAACACCCCCTGTAGTGTCAGGAGGACATCACTGAGTTTGAGCTTACTGACAGTAACCCAACGTAGCACCCACTGTAACATCAGGAGGACGTCCTGGAGGGTAAACTTAAGGACAGTAACACAAGGCAGCACCCACTGTGACATCAGTATGACATGACTGAGTTGAAGCTTAGCAACAGTATCCCAGGGCTGCACCAACTGTGACATCAGGAGGACATCACTGAGCTTAAGTTTAAAGACAGTAACCAAGGACTGCACCCTCTGTGGCATCAGAAGGACCTCATTGAGGTTAAGCTTAAAAATGGTAACCCAAAGTAGTACCCAATGTGGCATCAGGAGGATGTCACTGAAGTTAAGCTTACAGACGATAACCCAGGGGCATAAGGAGGACATCACTGAGCTTAAGCTCAACGATGGTAACCCAAGGCAGTACTCACTGTGGCTTCAGGAGGACATCACTGACATTAAGCTTTATGATGGTAACAAAAAACAGCACTCAGTGTGGTGACAAGAGGATATCACTGAGATTTAGGTTAATGATGGTAACCCAGGGCTTCAACTACTGTAGTATCAGGAAGATGTCACTGAGGTTAAGCTTAACAATGGTAACCCAGGGCATCACCCACTGTGACGTCAGGAGGACGTCACTGAGGATAATTTTAAGGATGTTAACCCATGGCAGCACACACTGTGGCATCAGGAGGACATCACTAAGGTTAAGGTTAATGATGGTAACCCAGGGAAACACCCTCAGTGATGTCAGGAGGACGTCACTGAGGTTAAGCTTAATGATGGTAACCGAGGGCAGCATGTACTGTGATGTCAGGAGGATTTCCCTGAGGTTAAGCTTAAAGATGGTAACCCAGCACAGCACCCACTGTGACGTTAGGAGAACATCACTGAGGTTAAGCTTAAAGACTGCAACCCAGGGCAGCAACACCTGTGGTCAGGAGAATGTCACTGAAGTAAAGCTTAACAATGATAACCCAGATCAGCACCCACTTTAGCGACAGGAGGATGTCACTGAGGTTAAGCTGAATGACGGTAACCCATGTCAACACCCACTATGGCGTCAGGAGGACTTCAATGAGGTTAAAGTTAAGGACAGTAACACAGGGCAATACAACCTGTGGCCTCACAATGTGGTCACTGATTTTGAGCTTAATGATGGTAACCCAGGGCAGCACACACCTTAGTGTCACAAGGACATCACTGTGGTTGAGCTTAAAGATGGTAATCCAGGGTTGCACCACTGTGGCTTCAGGAGGATATCACTGAGGTTAAGCTTAACTACCTTAACCCATGGCTGCACGCACTGTGGAGACACACCCATTGCAGCATCACAATGATGTCACTGATTTTAAGCTTAAAGATGGTAATTCGGTGCAGCACCCAATGTGGTGTCAGAAGGATGTCACTCAGGTTAAGCTTAAAGACGGTAACCCAGGCCAGAACCCACTGTGGTGACAGGAGGATATCAGTAAGGTTAAACTTAATAATGGTAACCCAGGTCCACACCCACTGTGGCATCAGAAGTACGTCACTGAGGTTAACCTTAACTGCTGTAACTCAGGGCTGCACCATCTGTGGCATCAGGAGGAGGTCACTAAGGTAAAGCTTAAAGCTTGAATTTACTTGATGTTAACCAAGTGTAGCACCCACTGTGGTGTCAGGAGGACATCACTTAGGTTAAGTTTAATGATAGTAACCCAGGGCAGCACCCACTGTAGTGTCAGGAAGACATCACTGAGATTAAGATTAAGGATGTTTACCCAGGCCTGCACCCACAGTGATGTCAGGAGGAAGTCACTGAGATTAAGCTTAATGACAAAAACCCAGTGCAGCATCCACTTGGCGTCTGGAGGACGTGGCTGAGGTTAAGTTTAAATATGGTAACCCAGGTCCACAACCACTGTTGTGTGAAGAGGTCGTCACTGATGTCAATCTTAAATATGGTAATCCAGGGGCTCACCTACTGTCGTGGCACAAAGACAACCCTGAGTTTAAGCTTGACGTCACTGAGGTTAAGCTTAACGATGGTAACCCAGGGCAGCAGCAAATGTGGTGTCAGAAGGACGTCACTGAGGGTAAGCATAATGGCCATAACCCAGTGCTGCACCCACTGTGGCAACAGGAGGACGTCACTGAGGTTAATCTAAATAAGGTAACCCATGGCAACCGCCCCTGTGGCATCAGGAGGACATCACTGAGGTTAAGCTTAAAGATGTTAACCCAGGGCATCACCCACTGCAGCATCGGGAGGAAGCCATTGAAGTTAAGTGTAAAGACAGTAACCCAGGGAAGCACCCAGGATGATGTCAGGAGAAAGTCACTAAGGTTAAGCTTAAATATGGTAACCCAGGGCAACACCCATTGCGAAGTCAAGAGGAAGATAGTAACTCAGGGCAACACCCATTGTGATGAAAGGAGGAAGATGGTAACCCAGAGCAACACTCATTGTGATATCTGGAGGAGGTCATGAAGTTTAAGCTTAAAGATAGTAACTCACGGCAACAGACATTATGATCTCAGGAGGAAGATGTTAACCCAGGGCAACACCCATTGTGGTGTGAGGCAGAAGTCACTAAAGTTAAGCTTAAAGATTGCAACCCAGGCCAACACCCATTGTGATGTCATGAGGAAGAATGTAACCCAAGGCAACACCTGTTGTGTCAGGAGGAAGTCACTAAAGTTAAGCTTAAAGTTGATAACCCAGGGCAACACACATTCTGATGTCAGGAGGAAGTCACTAAGGTTAAGCTTGAAGAGGCTAACCCATGGCAACATCCATTGTGATGTTAGGAGAAAATCACTAAGACTAAGTTTAAAAATGGTAACCCATGGCAGCAGCCACTGTGGGGTTGGGAGGAAGTCACAGAGGTTAAGGTTATTGACGGCAACCCAGGGCAACCACCCATTGTGATATCAGGAGGTAGATGGTAACCAAGAGCAACACCAATTATGGTGTCAGGAAGAAGTCACTACAATTAAGCTTAAAGATGGTAACCCAGGGCAACACCAACTGTGGTGTCAGAATGGCGTTATTGAGGTTATGCTTAACCCAGGTAATCCAGGGCAGCACCCACTGTGGTGTTTGGATGATGTCATTGAGTTTAAGCCTACGCCAGTAACCCAGGGCAGCACCCCCTGTGGGATCATGGGAATGTCACTAAAGTTAAGCTCAATGATGGTAACCAAGGGCAGCACCCGGTCTGACGTCAGGAGGACCTCACTGAGGTTAAGCTTAAAGATTGAAACCAAAGGGAGCAACTGCTGTGGTGTCAGGAGGATGTCACTGAAGTAATGTTTAATGATGGCAACCCAGATTATCACCCACTGTAGAGTCAGGCGGACATCACTGAGGTTAAGCTGAATGATGGTAACCCAGGGCAACACGTGCTGTGGCGTCAAGAGGATGTCACTGAGGTTAAGCTTAAGGATGGTAACACAGGGCAGCACAAACAGTGGCATCATGATGAGGCCACAAGATGAGCTTAACGATCGTAACCTGGGACAGCACCCACCTTGGCATCATGAGGACATCACTGTGGTTGAGTTTAAAGACAGTAATCCCGGGTCGCATCCACTGTGGCATCAGGAGGATGTCACTGAATTTAAGCTTAACTAAGTAATGCATGGCTACACCCACTGTGGTGTAAGGAAGACGTCACTGAGTTTAATCTTTACAATGGTGATCCAGGGCAAAACCCGCTGTGGCATCAGGAGGACATCATTGAGGTTAAGCTTAATGATGGTAACCCACTGAAGTTAAGCTTAACAACGTTAATCATGGGCAATATCCCCTGTGACTTCAGGATGATGTCACTGAGGTTAAGCGTAAAGAAGGTAACCAGGGCATCACCCACTATGGTGTTAGAAGGATGTCACTGAGGTTAAGCTTAATGAAGGTAACTCAGGGCAACACTCACTGTGATGTCAGGAGGAATTCACTGCGGTTGAATTTAACGAAGGAAAACCAGGGAAACACTCACTTTGGTGTCAGGAGGAGGTATCTGCATTTAAGCTTAATGACGGAAACCCAGGGCAACACCTATTGTGACATCAGGAGGACCACACTGAGGTTAAGCTTAAACATGGTAACCCAGGGAAACACCCACTGTGATGTCAGGATGACATCACGGAGGTTAAGTTTAAAGATGGTAACCCAGGGCAATACACATTGTGAAGTCAGAAGGAAGTCACTAAGGTTAAGCTTAAAGATAGTAACCCAGGGCAACACCCACTGTGATGTCAGGAGGAAGAGGGCAGCACCCATTGTGTTGTGACTTGGAATTCACTAAGGTTAAGCTTAAAGATAGTGAACCAGGGCAGTATCCATTGTGATGTCAGGAGGAAGATTTTAACCCAGGTCAATATCCATTGTTGTGTCAGTGGTAAGTCACTAAGGTATAAGCTTAAAGATGGCAACCCAGGGCTACACCCATTGTGTTCTCAGGAGGAAGGTACTAAGTTTAAGTTTAAAGACACTAACCCAGGGCAACACTAATTGTGATGTCAGGAGAAAGTCACTGAGACTAAGATTAAAGATTATTATGCAGAGAAACACCCATTTTGTTGACAAGAGGAAGACACAAAGGTTAAGTGTAAAGATGGTAACCCAGAGCAACACCCATTGTGATGTCAGGAGGAAGTCAGTAAGGTTAAGATTAAAGCTGGTAACCCAAGGTGACACCTTTTGTGATGACAGGAGGAGATGCTAACCCAGCACAACACCAATTGTGGTGTCAGGAAGAAGTCACTAATGTTAAGCTTAAAGATGGTAACCCAGGGCCACAACCACTGTGTTGTCAAGAAGACTTCTCTGAGGTTAAATTTAATGATGGTAACCCAGGGCAACACCCGCTGTCGTGTCAGGAGGACATCACTTAAGTTAAGATTACTGACGGTAGCACAGGGCAACACAAGTTGTGGTGTCATGATGAGGTCATTGAGGTTGAGCTTAATGATGGTAACTCAGGGCAGCACCCACTGTGGCGTCACTGAGGTTGTGCTTAAAGATGATATCCCAAGGCTGCCCCCACTGTGGCATCAGAAAGACGTCACTCAGATGAAACTTTACAATAGTAACCCAAGGGAATACCCGCTGAGGCCTCAGGAGGACGTTACTGAGGTGAAGCTTAACGATGGTAATCCAGGGCAACACTTGCTATGGCTTCAGGAGGACCTAACTGAAGTTAAGCTTAACGATGTTAATCTAGGGCAACACCAACTGTACATGAGGAGAACATCACTCAGATTAAGTGTAATGATGGTGACCAAGGGCAACACCTCTACTGGTGTCAGAAGGACATCACTGAGGTTAAGCTTAACGAAGTTAATGCGGGGGAACACAAACTGTGGTATCAGGAGGACATCACCGTGGTTGAACTTAACAATGGCAACCAACGGTAATGCTCACGTGGTGTCAGGAGTACATCACTGTATTTAAGCTTAATAACGGTAACCGAGTGCAACTCCCACTGTCACGTCAGGATGACTGCAGTGAGGTTAAGCTTAAAGATGGCAACCCAGGTCAAAACCCACTGTGATGTCAGGAGGTCGTTGCTGAGGTTAAGCCGAATGATGGTAACCCAATGAAACAGCCACTGTGGCTTCAGGAGGACATCACTGAAGTTCACCTAAATGATGGAAACCCAGGGCAACACCCACTATTGTGGCAGGAGGACATCACTGAGGTTAATCATAATGATGGTAACTGAGGGCAACTCCCACTGTGGCATCATGAATATGTAACTTAGGTTAAGATTAAAGATGGTAATCCAGGGAAACAGGAGGCTTCAGGAGGATGTCACTGAGGTGAAGCTGAACAATTGTAACCCAGGCCAACACCCATTGTGATGTCAGGAGAAAGTCACTAACATTAAGATTCAACATGGTAACCAAGGGCAACACCCAATGTGATGTCAGGAAGAAGATGATAACTCAAGGCATCACCCGATGTGGTGTCAAGAGGAAGTCACTAAGGTTTACCTGAACAATGGTAACCCAGGGCCACACCCATTGTGATGTCAGAAAGAACATGGTAACCGAGGGTAACACCCATTGTGGTATCAGGAAGAAGTCACTAAGGTTAAGCTTAAAGATGATAACCCAGGGAAACATCCAACGTGGCATCAGGAGGACATCAACAAGGTCAGTCTTAAAGATGGTAACCCAGGGCAAAATCCATTGTGATGTCAGGAGGATGTCATCGAGGTTAAGCCTACGGATGGAAACCGAGGGCAATACTCACTCTGATGTCAGGGGGATATCCCCATGGTTAAGCTAAAGGATGGTAATGCAAGATAACACACACTGTGCCGTCAGGAGCACATCACCAAGGTTAAGCTTAGAGATAGTAATCCAGGGCAAAACTAACTGTGGGTTCAGAAGGATGTCACTGAGGTTAAGCTTATGGATGGTAACCCAGGGAAAAGCCCACTGTGGCATTAGGAGGATGTCACTGAGATTAAGTTTACAGATGGTAACCCATGGCAATGCCCACTATGGCACCAGGGGAAGTCATTGAGGTTAAGCTTAAAGATAGTAACCCAGGGTAGCACACTCTGTGGCATGAGGAGGACCTCACTGAGTTTAAGTTTAATGATATAAACCCAGGGCAATGTCCACTTTGGCTTCAGGAGACTCTCACTCAGGTTAAGCTTAAAGATGTCAAACCAGGGCAACACCCACTGTGGAGATAGGAGGACATCCCTGAGGGTAAGGTAAATGATGGTAACCCAGGTAACACCTAATGTGGCATCAAGAGGATGTCACTGAGGTTAAGTTTAATGATGGTAACCCAGAGCAACATCCACTGTGGCTTCAAGAGGACATCACTGAGCTTAAGCTTAAGGATGGTAAGCCAGTGAAATACTCACTGTGGTGTCAGGAGGAAGTCACAGAGGTAAGCTTAAGGATGGTAACCCAGGCAACACCCACTGTAGCATCAGGAGTATGTCACTGATTTTAAGCTTATAGATGGCAACACCATCCTGTGGCAACACTCATTGCCATGTCATGAAGAAGTCACTAAAGTGAATCTTAAACATGATAACCCAGGGCAATACCATTGAGCTCTCACGATGAAATGACTAAGGTGAAGTTTAAGATGTTAGCCCAGGACAACACCCATTGTGATGTTATGAAAAAGTCACTAAGGCTAAGGTTTGAGATGGTAACCCAGGGCAACACCCATTCTGATGTAAGTAGGACGTCACTAAGTAAGCACAAAGATGGCAAGCCAAGGCAACAGAAATCATGGTATCAGGAGGAATACACTAAGGTGAACCTTAAAGAATGTCACCCATGGTGACAACCATTGTGGTGTCAGGAGGTCATCACTAAGGTTAAGCTTAAAGAACTTAACCCAGGGTGACATCCATCGTGATGTCAAGAGGTCAAGAAGTAAGTAACTTTAAGCAAAACATGATACCCCAGGTGACACCCATCTTGATCTCATGAGTAAGTCACTTAGGTTAAGCTTAACGATGGTAACCTAGGGCAACACTCATTCAGATGTCAGGAAGAAGATAGTAACCCAGGGTAGCAATCATTGTAAGGTCAAGTGGAAGTCACTAATGTTAAGCTTAAAGACGGTAACCCAGGGCAAGACCCATTATGATGTCATGAAGAAGTCACTAATATTAAGCTTAAAGATGGTAACCCAGGGCAAGACCCATTGTGATGTCAGAAAGAAGATGGTTACCCAGGGAAACACCAATTCTGATGTCATGAGGAAGATGGTAACCCAAGACAAAACCCATTGTGCTGCCAGGAGGATGTCACTAAGGTTAAGATTAAATATGGTAACACAAGGTAACACCCAATGTGGTGTCATGGGGAAGATGGTAACCCATTGTGATGTGAGGAGAAAGTCACTATGGTTAAGCTTAAAGATGGTAACCCACAGTAACATGCATTGCAATGTCAAGAGAAAGATGGTAACCCAAGACAAGAACCATTGTTGTGCAAGGAGGAAGTCACTAAAGTTAAGCTTAAAGATGGTAACCTATGGCATCACCCATTGTGATGTCAGGAGCAAGATGGTAACCAGGGGCAACAACCATTGTTTTGACAGGAGGAAGTCACTAAGGTTAAGCTTAAAGATGGTAACCAAGGGAAACACCCATTTTGATGTCAGGAGGAAGTTACTAAGTTTAAGCTTATGGATGGTAACCTAGGGAGACACTTATTGTGATGTCAGGAGGAAGTCACTAAGGTTAATCTTAAAGAGTATAACCCAGGGAAACACCCATTGTGATGTCCAGGGAAAATCACTTAGGTTAAGCTTAAAGACAGTAACCCAGGGAACCACCCATTGTGATGTCAGGAGGAAGATGTTAACACAGGGCAACATCCTTTGTGGTGTCAGGAGGAAGTCACTAAGGTTAAACTTACAGATATTAACCAATAGCAACACGGATTGTGATGTTGGAGGAAGATGGCAACCAAGGGCTACACCCATTGTGATTTCAGGAGAAACACACTAATGTTAAGCTTTCAGACGGTACCCCATCACAACAAACATTCTGATGTCATGAGGAAGATGGTAACCCAGAACAACATTCAATGTGATGTCAGGAAGAAGATGGTAACCCAGGGCAAATACTATTTTAATGTCAGGAGGATGTCACTAAGGTTAAGCGTAAAGAATGTAACCAAGGGCAACACCGATTGTGGTGTCAGGCGGAAGTCACTAAGGTTAAGCTTAAAGACATAACACAGGGGAACACCCATTGAGGTGTCAGGAGGTAATCACTGAGGTAAAGCATAAACATGGTTACCCAAGGCTACACCAATTGTGATGTCAGGGAGAAGATGGTAACTCAGGACAACTAGAATTGAGGTATCGGGAGGAAGTCACTAATGTTAAGCTTAAAGATGGTAACCCAAGTTCAAAAACCAATGTGATGTGTGGAGCAAAACGTTATCCCAGGGCAACAACCATTGTGATGTCCAGAAAAAATCATCACTAAGATTAAGTTTAAAGATAGTAACACAGGGCACCCTCGATTGTTGTGTCAGGGGAAAGCACTAATTTTAAGCTTAAACATGGTAAATAGGGCAACACACATTGTGATGTCAGGAAGAAATGACTCATCCATTTGTGGTGTTTGGAGGAATTCACTAAGATTAAGTTTAAAGATCGTAACGCAGTGCAACACCAATTGTGAGGTCAGGAGGAAGTCACAAAGGTTAAGCTTAACAACTGTATCACAGAGCAACAATCATTGTGATGTCAGGCAGAATATGGTATTCCAAGGAAACACCCATTGTAATGTCAAGATGAAATGCCTAAAGTTAAGCTTAAAAATGATAACGCAGGGCACCACTCATTGTGATGTTGGTAGTAAGTCATTTAGGTTCAGATAAAAGATGGTAACCCTGGGCAACAACCATTGGGATGTCAGGATGATGTGACCAAGGTTAAGCTTAAAGAAGGTAACCCAAGGCAACACCCATTGTTATGTCAGGAGGAAGTCATTAAGATTAAGCTTAAAGAGGGTAACACCGGTGACAATCATTGTCTTGTCTGAATGAAGTCACTAAGTTGAAGCTGAAAGCAGCTAACCCAGGTAAAACCCGTCTTGATTTCAGGAGGAAGTCACTAAGGTAAAGCTTAAAGATGGTAACCCAGGGAAACACCCATTGTGATGTCAGGAGGAAGTCACTATGGTTAAGCTTAAAGATGGTAACCAAGAGTAAAACACATTGTGACATCAGGATGAAGATAGTCACACAGGACAACACCCATTGTGATGGAAGGAGAAAGTCACTAAAGATAAGCTTAAAGATGGTAACCCGGGGCAACACCCATTGTTATGTGAGGAGTAAGTCACTAAGGTTAAGCTTAAAGACGGTAACCCAGGGCTAGAAACATTATGATGTCAGGAGGAAGTCACTAAGATTAAGCTTAAAGATGGTTGCCAATGCAACACTCATTGTGATGTCATGAGTAAGTCGCTAAGGTTAAGCTTAAAAATGGTAACCCAGAGCAACACGCATTGTTATGTGAGGAGGAACTCACTAAGGTTAAGCTTAAAGATGGTAACACAGAGCAGCAACCATTGTGATGTGAAGAGGAAGATGGTAACACAGGGCACCACCCATTGTGATGTCAGGTGGAAGTCACTAAGATTAAGCTTAAAGATGGTAACACTGTGCGACACCCATTGTGATGTCTGTAGGAAGGTGGTAACACAGGGTTACACCCATTTTGATGTCAGGAGGAGGCCTCTAAAGTTAAGCTTGTACATGGTAACTCAGGGCAACACCCACTGTGATGTCAGGAGGTAGATGGTAACCCAGGGCAACACTGATTGTGTTGTCAATAGTAAGTGACTAATGTTACGTTTAAAGGTAGTAGCCCAGGGCAACACCCATTATGATGTCATGAAGAAGTAACTAATTTTAAGCTTATTGATGGTAACCCATGGCAACAGCCATTGTGAGGTCAGGAGTCAGAAGGTGACCCAGGACATCAACCATTGTGATGTGATGTGGATGTCACTAAGGCTAATCTTAAAGAAGGTAACCCAGGGTAACACCGTTTGTGGTTTCAGAGGAAGATGGTAACCCAGGGCAACACACATTGAGATGTCAGAATGAAGTCAGTAAGATTAAGCTTAAAGATTGTAACCAAGTGTAACACGAATCATGATGTCAGGAGAAAGATTATAATCCAGGGCAATACCCATTGTGATGCCAGAAGAACGTCACTAAGATTTAGCCTAAAGCCGGTAACCCACGGCAACACATATTGTGATGTCAGGAGGAAAATGGTAACACCAGATAACACCTATTATGATGGCAAGAGGAAGATGGCAATCTAGGGCAAGCCCCATTGTGATGTCATGAAGAAAATGTTAACTCAGGGCACCATCCCTTGCGGTATGTGGAGGAAGTCACTAAGTTTCAGCTTAAAGATGGTAACCTAGGGCAACACCCATTGTAATGTCAGGAGGAAGATGGTAACCCAGGGCAACACCCATTGTAGTGTAAGGAGGAAGTCACTAAGGTTAAGGTTAAAGATAATAACCAGAGGCAACACGAATTGTGATGTCAGGAGGAAGATGTTAACCCAGGGCAACAACCATTGTGATGTCAGGAGAAAGTCACTAAGGTAAAGCTAAAAGAGGGTAACCCTGGGCAACTCACATTGCAATGTAAGGAGGCCCTCACTAAGTTTAAGCTTAAACACAGTTACTCAGGATAACACCCATTGTGGTGTCTTGGGAAAATGGTAAATCAGGACAACACTCATCATGATTTCAGGAGAAAGTCGTTACGGTTAAGCTTAAAGAAGATAATGCAGGGCAAGACTCATTGTGATGTTAGGTGAAAGATGGTAACCCAGGGCAACACATATTGTGATATCAGGAGGAATTCAATAAGATTAAGCTTAAACATGGTAACTTAGAGCAACACCCATTGTGATGTCAGAAAGCAGTCATTAAGGTGAAGCTAAAAGATAGTAATGCAGGACAATACACATTGTGATGTCAGGAGAATGTCAGTAAGGTTTGGTAGCCCAGGGCAACATCCATCAAGGTGTCAGGAGGAAGTCACTAAGGTTTAAGCTTAAAAATGTATCCCAGGACAACACCCATCGTGATGTCAAGAGGAAAGAAGGAAGTCACTAAGTTTAAGCAAAATATAGTAAACCAGGTTGACACCCATCATGATGTCAGGAGGAAGTAACTAAGCTTACATGTAAAGACAGTAATGGACAGTGACACCCATTGTGATATCAGGAAGTTTGGAGGAAGTAATTAAGTTAAGCTTAAAGACAGTAACCCACGGCAAGACCCTTTGTGACGTCAGGAGGAAGTCACTAAGGTTAAACTTAAAGATGGTAATCCAGGGTAACATCCATTACGATCTCAGGAGGAATTCACTAAGTTAAGCTTAAAGATGGTAACCCAGGGCTACACCCATTGTGATGTCTAGAGGAAGTGACTAAGTTTAAACTTGTACATGGTAACCCAGTGCAGCACCACTGTGATGTCAGGAGGAAGTCACTGAGATTTAGTCTAAAGATGGTAACCAAGGGCAACATCAATTTTGATGTCAGGAGAAAGATGGTAACCCAGGGAAACAATCATTGTGATGTCAGTAGGAATTCATTAAGGTTAATCTTAAAGATGGTAACCCAGGGCAACAACCATTGTGATGTCAGGAGTATGAATGTTACCCAAGGTAACACCCATTGTGATGTGAGGAGGATGTCACTATGATAAGCTTAAAGATGGTAACCCAGGGTTACACCCAATGTGGTATCAGAGGAAGATGGTAATCCAGGACAACACCCATTGTGATGTCAGGAAGAACTCACTATGGTTAAGCTTAAAGATCGTAATGCAAGGGAACACCCTTTGTGACATCAGGAGGAAGTCACTTAGGTTAAGCTTAAATATGGTAACCTAGGGTAAACCCTATTCTGATCTCAAAAGGAAGTCATTAAGTTAAGATTACAGATGGTATCCCAGGGCTATAACAATTGTGATGTCAGAAGGAAGACACAAAGTTTAAGCTTAAAGATTGTAACCTAAGGCAACACTCATTGTGATGTCAGAAGAGAGATGTTAACCTAGGGTAACACTCATAGTGATGTTAGGAGGGAGATGGTAAGGCAGGGCAACACCAGTTGTGATATTAGGAGGATGTCACTAATGTTAAGCTTGAAGATGGTAACCCAGGGCAACACCCATTGTGATGTCAGGAGGAAGTCACTTAAGTTTAGAGATTGTAACCAAGGTCAACACCAATTGTGATGTCAGGAGAAAGTCACTAATGTTGAGCTTATAGACGATAATGCAGGACAACAACCATTGTGATGTCAGCAGTAAGTCACTAATGGTAAGCTTAAAGATGGTAACCCAAGAAAACACCCACTGGGATGTCAGAAGGATCTCACTATGTTTAAGCTTAAAGATGGTAACCCATGGCAACACCCACTGTGATGTCAGGAGGAAGGCACTAATGTTAAGCTTAAAGACAGTAACCCAGGGCAACAACCATTGTGATTTCTGGTGGAAATAAATAAGGTTAAGCTTAAAGAGAATAACCCAGGGCAACACCCATTGTGATGTCAGGAGGATGTCACTACTGTTAAGTTTGAAGATGGTAACCCAGCACAACACCCATTGTGATGTAAGAAGGAAGATGGTACTCCTTGACAACGCCCAATGTGGAATCAGAAGAAGTCACTAAGGTTAATATTAAAGATGGTAACATAGAGCAACAACCCTTGTGATGTCAAGAGGAATATGATAACCCAGGACACCATCCGTTTTAAGGTAAGGAGGAAGTCACTAGGTTAAGCTTAAAGATGGTAAACCAGGACAAAACCCATTGTGATGTCAGGAGGAAGTCACTTAGCTTAGAGATTGTAACCAAGGTCAACACCTATTGCGATGTCAGGAGGAAGTCACTAATGTTAAGCTTATACACAGTAATGCAGAGCAATAACCATTCTGATGTCAGTAGTAAGTCACTAAGGTTAAGCTTAAAGATGGTAACCCAGAGGAACACCCATTGTCATGTCAGGATGAGGAAAGTAAGTTTAAGATTAAAGATGAAAACCCAGGGAATCACCCACTGGGATGTAAGGAGGATGTAACTATGATTAAACTTAAAGATAGCAACCCAGGGGAACACCCATTGTGATGTCAGGAGGAAGGTACTAACATTACGCTTAAAGATGGTAACAGAGGGACACACCCATTGTGATTTCAGGAGAAATACACTAAGGTTGAGCTTAAAAATGTAACCAAGGTCAACCCACTCAGTGAGGTCTGGAGGAAGATGGAAACCCAGGCCAACACCCATTGTGACATCAAGAGGAAGTAACTAAGGTTAAGCTTATAGATGGTAACACAAGGCAACACCCATTGTGATGTCAGGAGGAAGATGGTTACGCAGAGCAACTCTCATGGTGATATCATGAGGAAGATGGTAACCGAGGGCAACACCCATTGTGATATCAGGAAGATGTCACTAAGGTTACCCTTCCAGATGGTAACCTGGTGTAACACCCATTGTGGTGTCAGGGAAGATGGTAACCCAAGGCAGCACCCATTGTGATGCCAAGAGAAAGTCACTACAGTTAACCTTAAAGACCTTAGCCCATGATAACACACATTGTGATACAGGAGGACGATGGTAACACAGGGCAACATCCATTGTGGAGTACAAGGAAGTCAGTAAGGTTAAGCTTAAAGATGGTAACCTAGAGTAACACTAATTGCGATGTCAGGAGGAAGATGGTAACCCAGGGCAACATCCATTGTGGGGACAGGAGGAAGTCACTAAGTTAAGTTTAAAGATGGTAACCCAGGGCAATAACCATTGTGATGTTAGAAGGAAGTCACAAAGGTTAAGTTTAAAGATTGTAACCTAGGGTGAAACTCATTGTGATGTCAGGAAAAAAGATGGTAACCCAGGGCAACACACATTGTGATGTTAGGAGGAAGATGATAAGCCAGGGCAACACCAATTGTGATGTCAGGAGGATGTCACTTCTGTTAAGCTTGAAGATGATAACCCAGAACAAAACCCATTGTGATGTAAGGAAGAAGATTGTAACCCTTGACAATGCCCAACATGGAATCAGGAAGAAGTCACTAAGGTTAATATTGAAGATGGTAACATAGAGCAACACACATTGTGATGTCAGAAGGAACATAGTAACCCAGGGCATGATCCATTGTGAGGTCAGGAAGAAGTCAATAAGGTTAATCTTAAAGATGGTAACCCAGGACAACATCCATTGTGATGTCAGGAGCAAGTCACTTAAGTTAAGCTTAGAGATTTTAACCAAGGTCAACACCCATTGTGATGTCAGAAGGAAGTCACCAAGGTTAAGCTTATAGACCATAATGCAGGGCAACAACCATTGTGATGTCAGGAGTAAGTCACTAAGGTTAAGCTTAAAGATAGTAACCCAGAGCAGCACACATTGTGATGTCAGGAGGAAGCCACTAAGTTTAAGCTTGAGAATGGTGAACCTGGGAAACACCCACTGGGATGTCAGGAGGATGTCACTACATTTAAGCTTAAAAATGGTAACACAGGGCAACACCCATTGTGATGTCAGCAGGAAGGCACTAATGTTAAGCTTAAAGATGGTAACCCAGGACAACACCCATTGTGATTTCAGGAGGGAATCACTATGGTTAACCTTAAAAAACGTAACCCACAGTAACACGAATTTTGATGTCGGCAGGAAGATGGTAACACAAGGCACCATCCATTTTGGAGTAAGTAGGAAGTCAGTAAGGTTAAGTTTAAAGATCATAACCTAGGACATCACCCACTGTGATGTTGAAAGATGGTAACACAGGGCACCATTCATTGTGGAGTAAGTATAAAGTCAGTAAGGTTACATTTAAAGATGGTAACCTAGGGCATCACGCATTGTCATGTCAGGAGAAAGATGGTAACCCAGAGCCAAACCCGTTGACATGACAGGACAAAGTCACTAAGGTTAAGCTTAAAGATGGTAACTGAAGTTATCACCTATTGTCATCTCAGGAGGAAGTCAATAAGTTAAGCTTAAAGATGGTAACCAAGGACAACACTCATTGTGATGTCAGGAGGAAGTCACTTAAGTTAAGCTTAGAGATTGTAACCAAGGTCAACATCCATTGTGACTTCTGGAGGAAGTCACTAAGGTTAAGCTTATAGACTGTGATGAAGGAAAATAACCATTGTGATGTCAGGAGGAAGTCAGTAAGTTTAAGCTTAAAGATGGTAACCCAGGAAAACACCCACTCAGATAGCAGGAGTACATCATTACATTTAAGCCTAAAGATGGTAACCAAGGGCAACACCCATTGTGATGTCAGGAAGAAGGCACTGACGTTAAGATTAAAGATTGTAACCCAGGACAACACTCATTGTGATTTCAGGAGGAAATCCCTAAGGTTGAGCTTAAAGATGGTAACACAGGGCCACACACATTGTGATGTTAGGAGGAAGTCACTAAGGCTGAGCTTCAAAATGTAATTAAGGGCAACCCACATTATGAAGTCAGGAGGAAGATGGTAACCCAGGCAACCACCCATTGTGACATCAGAAGGAAGTCACTAAGGTTAAGCTCAGAGAGGGTAACACACAGTGACACCCATTGTGATATTAGGAAGTCTGGAGGAAATGACTAAGTTTAAGCTTAATGACAGTAACACAGGGCAACACCCATCATGATGTCAAGAGGTAAGGAGGAAGTCGCTAAATTTAAGCAAAATACAGTAACCCAGGGTGACACCCATCTTGATATCAGAAGGAAGTCACCAGGCTTAAGCTTAAAGACAGTAACACATCATGACACCTATTGTGATATCAGGCACTCTGGAGGAAATCACTAAGTTTAAGCTTAAAGATAGTAACCCAGGACAACATCCTTTGTGAGGTCAGGAGGAAGTTACTAAGGTTAAACTTAAGGATGGAATCCCAGGGCAACACCCAGTGTGGTGTCAGGAGGAATTTACTAAGATTAAGCCAATGACGGTAATCAAGGGGTAAACACACTGCAATGTCAGGATGTCAGAAGGAAATCACTAACGTTAAAGGTAAAGACTGTAACAAAGGACAATGTACATTGTGATGTATGGAGGAAGATAGTAATCCAGGACAACACACATGATGATGTCAGGAGGAAGAACATAACCCAGGGAAACACACATTGTGATGTCAAGAGGAAGACAGTAAACCAACGGCAATGCCCACTGTGATGTTAGGAGCAATAAACAAGGTTTAGGGTAAATATGGTAACACAGGGCAACAAACATAGTGATGTCAGGAGGAATATGGTAACCCATAGCAACACCCATTGTGAAGTCAGGAGGAATTCACTAAGGTTTAGCATAAAGATGGTAACCCAGGGCAACAAACATTTGATGTCAGGAGGAAGATGGTAACCCATGGCAACACCCAATATGATGTTAGGAGGAAGATGGTAACCCAGTGCAATACCCATTGTGATGTCAGGAGGAAGTCACTAAGGTTAACCTTAAATATGGTAGCCCAGGGCAACACCCATTGTGGTGTTAGGAGGAAGGTACTAAATTAAGCTTACAGATGGTTACCCAATGAAATATCCATTGTGATGTCAGGAGGAAGATTGTAACCCAGGCCAAATTGTAAGGAGGAAGTCACTAAAATTAAGCTTGTACTTTGGAACCCAGGGCAAGACCCACTGTAATGTCAGGAGGAAGTCACTAAGGTTAAGCTTAAAGATGGTAACACAGGGCAACACCCATCATGATGTCAAGAGGTAAAGAGGAAGTCATTAAATTTAAGCAAAATATGGTAACCTAGGACGACACTCATCTTGATGTCAGGAGGAAGTCATTAGACTTAATTGTAAAGATGGTAATGTACAGCAACATCCATTGTGATATCAAGAAGTCTGGAGGAAATCACTATGTTTAAGCTTAAAGACAGTAACCCAGGGCAGCATTCTTTGTGATGTCAGGAAGAAGTTACTAAGGTTAAACTTAAGGATGGTATCTCAGGGCAACACTCATTGCGATGTCAGGAGGAAGTCACTAAGGTTAACCTTAAATATGGTAACCCAGGGCAACATCTATTCTGGTGTTAGGAGGAAGTCACTAAGGTTAAGCTTACAGAGGGTAACCCAAGCAACACCCATTGTGATGTCAGGAGGAAGAT
>CAUYON010007517.1:0-52483 GCA_963573935.1 Arctocebus calabarensis
GAAGGGAGGGAAGAGGGGAGGTTTGGTAGAGGGAGGGTAAAAGGCGGGACCACCTATGGAGCACATTGCAAGGGTACAAGTCAAATCTGTCAAATGTAGAACATAAATGTCCTCGGTAGAGTGCCGTGGCATCACACAGCTCACAGCAACCTCCTACTCCTGGGCTTAGGCAATTCTCTTGCCTCAGCCTCCCGAGTAGCTGGGACTATAGGCACCCGCCACAACACCCAGCTATTTTTTGTTTTTGCAGTTCAGCCGGGGCTGGGCTTGAACCCGCCACCCTCAGTATATGGGGCCGGCGCCCTACTCACTGAGCCACAGGCACTGCCCACAAATTTTTTTTGGGGGGGGGGCTGGGGCTGGGTTTGAACCTGCCACCTCTGGCATATTGGGCCAGCGCCCTACTCCTTTGAACCACAGGTGCTGCCCCAGGACATAAATGTCTTAACACAGTAAATAATCAAGTAAATGAGGCAAAAGCTATGTTGATTGGTTTGATGTAACCACGTCAGATTGTATAAAAGAAAATCAACACATTGTACCCCACATATGCATAAATGTATTTATGATCTATGTGTATTTGGCTTAATAAAAAAATTTTAAAAGAAGCAATCATTTACCTAGTAACAGGATTGCATGATCAAATGGAAGGTCAACTTTTATTTCCTTGAAGACTCTCCATACTTCTTTCTATAAAGGTTCTGTTAGTTTGCAATCTCACTAGTCATAAAGACATTTGCACCAGAATGTTTACTGCAGCCCAATTCATAAATGCCAAGTCATGGAAGCGAGCCAAATACCCATCAATCTATGAAAGGATTAACAAATTGTGGTATATGTATATCATGGAATACTGTTCATCCATAAAAAAGGTGGAGACTTTACATCTCTTATATTAACCTGGATGGAGTTGGTACACATTATTCTCAGTAAAATATCTCAAGAATGGGGAAAAAATTATCCAATGTACTCAATACTATTATTAAACCAATATGTAAACACTTACATACTCATAGGAGTGAAAAATCACAAACATTAAAAGAGGCCAGGAGGGCTGAGGGAGGGCGATTGGTGGGAGGAGAGCTGGCAGTTGTCGGGATCTCACCTAATGGGCACAATGCAAGGGTATATTTCAAAATAACTAAGAGTATGGGGCAAGGGATGGGAGGGGTGGGGGGAAGATGGGTGGAGGGAGAGTATTTCTTGGGTCCACACTTACGGTGCATCTCAGAAGCGTACAGATGAAATTTACTAAATAAAGAATATAAATGTCTCCACACAATAATGAAGAAAATGCCATGAAAGCTATGTCAACCTGTTCAATGAAAATATTTCAAATTATATATAAAACTAACACATTGTACCCCATGATTGCATTTATGTACACAACCATGATTTAATTAAAAAAAAAACTAAGAGTAAATTTTAAATGTCCTACCACAAAAAATAAGTGAAGTGATGGTTATGTTAATCAATTTGATTTAAGCATTCCACATTGTATATCAAATCATCACATTGTACCCTATAAGTGTATACAGCTATGATTTTAATTAAAAATTAAATTTAAAAAAGAATAAAAAAAGAACCATCTGTTTGCTTTACTTCTCTTCTGTCCTCCCCTTATCACAGCCTCTGTTCTCCTTCCCCTCCACCACATCCCCTGGTTTCTATAGACTAGGAAACAGAGCCAAAAACTTGTTTTCAAAGAAATGAATTATATTTACTTAATTTGGAGCTTTGAGATGTGTAGACAAAATTGCAGTGAAGATGAAGCCTACAGGAAATATTCTCAAAATGAAACACCCAGCAGTCTGCTATTGTGAATATTGTTGAGTGAGAAGATCTAATGCCATCGGCATCTAGTGAATGTGGTTCTCCAGCTCAGCCTGGTGCCATCATTTCCTTGGCAGTTAAGAGGCTGTTTCCCAATTTTTGAGCCCAAAATTTAAAGGTCAAAGTAACTTCCATAAGATCTCACACATCATCAACTCCAGATCCCCACCACAGACAAGGGACCAATGTGGAACTCCATTCTCATTATCTTGATAATGCTGACAGGCCCCAGAAAATAAGTAATAAAGGCCTCCTCCTATTCCTCAAACAAGTGAAAAGCTGAGGACCACATCTCCGTGAGGTGGTTTGAACATGAGTGGGTTTGAAAAACTGAGAAGTGATGGCCAGTGTACGAGACTGTCAGACATCTTTTCTAAGTGAAGACATCTGTTCCCTTTCTAAACCCAGAGATCAAAAGGCATTTTCTGGCCTTCTCGTCTCATGCCTGCATGGGATCTAAGAATGAATTCAAACATCAATGGAGGAGGAATTTCACCTAAATTTCTCAGGGCTGGTATTCGAGCTAGAGTAAACCTAACAACCTGAATTCCTAATCACAAACAGCAATAGATGTCTTCACAATAAACAAAACTAGGCAACTGCCCAAGCTCTGTAAACTGAGAGCTCCCAAAATTTTGCAATAAGTTTTGGAAGGTAAGAAAGGAATTGTTTTTGAAACAAAGGAGCTTCAACTATAATTAAATTTAACTATTCTTCTATCTATAGCTACCACTATGTGGTTTTATTTTATTCACTTATTTTTTTAAATCACCTTTCCTACCTATTTTTTATTGTTATTTAATAGAGACAAGAACTTGCTATGTTCCCCAGGCTGATCTTGAACTCCTGGGCTTAAGCAGTCTTCCCACTTCAGCCTCCCAAAGTGCTTGGAATTATAGGCATAGGAAAAAAATTCTTTTGTTTTTAATAAATTTTAATTAAAAACTATTTTTTCTTTAACTTATGAGTAATGCTTCTGGAGAGAGATGGAAAAGTAAACTCAAATTCTGGTTATTTTTGTGCAAAAATTCTGCCATTGAATTATCTATAAAATGTTTCTTTAAAAATACTTTATGAATTACTGTGTAATTTAAATTTTTGCCTTGTTATAAATTTTTCCTGGCCCACTCCTCCCATTTGAAGAGTATAATTTCCAGAGGTAGATAAATGCCACTGTCCCCATTATCAGTATTAAAAAAAAGAGAAGTCTGTATCTTTATTTTTACATCTGGGGATGGCTACTAGTAGTCATATCTTACTTATTTATTTCATTATGTAAGTTTTTATAATGACATATTTGGATTCTACTGAATCCTGTCTATATAACAATGTAAAAGAGTAACTGCTTTTTGGCAAAGAGGAGACAAGGAGACTAGTTGAGTTGAACTATTATTGAGAATTGCAGTTCTTTACCCTAATATCAAAAAGGATTTACTTTCTTTTTTTATTATTACTATTAAATCATAGCTGTGTACATTAGTGCAATCAAGGGGTACAATGTGCTGGTTTCATATACAATCTGAACTATTTTCATCGAACTGATTAACATAGCCTTCATGTCATTTTCTTAGTTATTGTATAAAGACATTTGTATTCTGCATATAGTAAGTTTCGCCTGTACCCTTCTAAGATGCACTGTAGGTGTGGCCCCACCAATTACCCTCCCTCCACCCCAACCTTACCCCCACCTTGCCCCTTTCCCCATATTCTTATGCTATAGGTGGGTTATAGCCTTCATATGAAAGCTATAAATTAACTTCATAGTAGGGCTGAAGTACATTGGATACTTTGATTCTCCTCAGCCCTCCCTCAACCTTCCCAATTGCTCTACTGTCCCCTCCCCCCCAAAATTAATCACCAACCATAGCTCCACTGTCCCCTCCCTCCAAAAGCCAATCACCAACCATAACAAAAACCTATTATAGTTTTTAATTAGCATGTATCACACAAAAAAAATAATAATGATCTCAGCAACATGACAAGATGTGGTGAAGAGTGCTCAGGCCTCCTAAGCCTCTTTGTAACTCTGAGTCACTGACCATGACTGCTAAACATATAGAGACTGTTAGATACAGTCACATTTCTATACACCAAAAGCAAGCTAGCTGAAAAAGAAACAGGAAAGTAACTGCATTTACAATACCTACATAAGAAAACATTATCTAAGAATAAATTAAACCAAGAAGGTGAAAATTATTTTCAAGGAAAGGTATAAAATGGTGATGAAATAACATAAAAAGAAAACCAAAAAATGAAAAGTCATCTTGGGTTCATGGACTGGAAGAATTCATATTGTTAAAATGACCATACTAAAAGCAATCTACAGATGTAAGTAACTCCTAGCAAAATACCAACAACATTCTTCACAAAAGCAGAAAAAAAAAAATCCTAAAATTCATACAGAACCACAGAAGACTCTCAACAGCCAAAGAAGTCCTAAAGAAAAAGAGGAAAAATGGATACATCATACTATCTGACTTCCAAAAAGCTATAATGAGTGAAACAGAATGATATTGACATTAGAACAGATACACAGACCCATGGAATAAAATAGAGAACTGAGAAATACAAGTATTTACAGTCAACTGATTTTTGACAAAGGTAACACACAATGGGTACTGGACAGTCTCTTCAATAAATAGTGGTGGAAAAACTAGATACCAAATGCAGAAGAATAAAACTAGACCCATATTACTCAGCATAAGTAGAAAGCAACTCAAAATGGGATAAAGACTGTGAAACTACTAGAAGAAAATACAGGGTAAATGCTTCAAGACAATAGTCTAGGAAAATACTTGATGGATAAGACCTCAAAACCATAGGCAACAAAAGCAAAAATAGACAAACAGGATTATATCAAGCTAAAAGCTTCTGCATAACAAAAAAACAATCAACAGAGTGAAGAAACAATCCACCTAAAAAGAAAAAATATCTGGAAACTACTCACCTGACCAGGGATTAAATTCCCAAATCTATAAGGAACTGAAACAACTCAACAGCAAAAGCAAAAACCAAATAACCCAATTTAAAAGTGGACAAATGATCTAAATAGACATTTCTCGAAAGAAGACATCTAAAGGCCCAACTAGTATATAAAAAATGCTCAGCATCACTAATCATCTGAGAAATGCACATCAAATCACGTTGAGATTTAATCTCATTGAATAGAATAGAATAGCTATTGTCAAAAAGACAAAAATTAATGAATGCTGGTAAAGATGTAGAGAAAGATTAGCTCTGACTGTTGGTAGGAATATACATTAGTACAGTATCATTATGGAAAGCAGTATGGAGGTTTCTAAAAAAACCATTTGGAATCACCATATAACCCAGCAATTTCCCTGCTGAGTATATATCTAAAGGAAAGGAAATCAACATTTCCAAGAGATGTCTGCACTATCATGCTTATTGATATGGAATCAACCTAAGTGTCCACCAACATATGTGTAGGTAAAGACAATGTGATACACACATATGATGGGATACTATTTAGTCACAAAAAAGAATGAAATCCTGCCATTCAGGGCAACATAGCTTGAAGAACATTATGTTAAGGGAAATAAGGCAGGCACAGAAAGATGTATGTGCCTTTCATACATCTCACTCATATATGGAAGCTAAAAAACATTGATCTCATAGAAATCGAGAGTAGAATAACGGGTATGAGAGAATTGGAAGGGCCAGGAAGAAGGGGATAGGGTGAGGGTGGTTAATGGATACAAAATCACAGCTAGTGATTCTAAGAAGAATAAGGTATAGTGTTCTCTAGAACTGTATGGTAAGTATAGTTAACAAGAATCTATTGTATATTTTCAAATAGCTAAAAGAGAGAATTTTGAATGTTCCTATTAGAAAGAAATGATAAACGTTGAAGGGGATGGATATGCTAATTATCCTAAATTGAACATTACATATTACCAAAATGTCACCTTGTACCCTATAAATATGTGCAATGATTATGTATCAATTAAAATTGTTTTTAAGGGGCAAGGAGTAGAAGATGTAATTTCTGCTCTGTTACCACATATCTCTGTGACCTTGAATCACTCGTCTAACCATTGTGAGCCGTGATTTGCTCAGTTGAATCTTCTGTAAAAATAGGTTAACACCTACTTTCCAGCGTTCTTACGAGGCTTAAATAATTAAACAATAAATGCCTGACCAAGAATCTGACTTTTGGTATGCATTTAATAAATATTAGGTGTTATATAGGTGTAACAGAGAAGTACTTTCCCCCTAAAAAAGACTGGACTTAAGTTTGCCTCCTGAGAGTTATACTGTAAAGTCAATTCTTAGCAGATTGAAACAGAGATATAAAAAGTCATATTAAAGGGTGGCTCCTGTGGCTCAGCGAGTAGGGCGCCGGCCCCATATACCAAAGGTGGCAGGTTCAAGCCCGGCCTCGGCCGAACTGCAAAAAAAAAAAAAGTAGCCGGGCGCTGTGGCGGGCGCCTGTAGTCCCAGCTACTTGGGAAGCTGAGGCAAGAGAATCGCTTAAGCCCAAGAGCTGGAGGTTGCTGTGAGCAGTGTGACGCCACGGCACTCTACCCAGGGCGATAAAGTGAGACTCTGTCTCTACAAAAAAAAAAAAAAAAAAAAGTCATATTAAAAAGACAAAATATAATGGTTTCTAGGCTGAGCAAAACTTTAAGACAGATATCTAAATCTCAAAAGAATACATTAACCAAAGTAAGATAGTTGATCACTGCTATGAGCTGACTTGCATCCCCCTCTCCTAAATACATATATTGAATTCCTGACCACCAGTACCTCAGCCAGTGACTGCACTTAGAGATAGGGTCTTTAGAGAGGCCGTTAAGTTAAAAAGCGGTCCTTAGGATGGGCTTAACCCAATGTAACTGTCTCTTTACAGACACACCCAGAGGGAAGACCATGAGAAGACACTAAAAGCAGCCCACCCACAAGCAGGAGAGACCACCAAAGACCCCAACCCCACTGACACCTTAGTCTCAAACCTTTAGCCTCAAGAATTGTGAAAAAATACTTTTGTTGTTTAAGCCACCTCATCTATGGTACTTTGTTATGCCCTAGAAAACCCATCTAGCCATTAATAGAAACTTAGAAAACCAAAGTCAGAAAGACCTACACACACACATATGCTTGCCAAAGAAAAGGAGTCTAAACCCCAAAACTATCAGTCATCCAGTCCTGCCTCCTTGCTGAACCAAGGCCAGCCAATCAAAGTTTCCCAATCCCTTAGATAAACTGAATGGTCCAGGGTGAGGAATGTGACCCAAGGGGGCAGAGTACCTGTGGGGGAATGGATATGAATAATGGAGAGAAAGGGACCATCTCTTCTCTCCAGGGGTGTACTCCCAAAGAATCTCATAAGCCTGGAAGTACCAAAGGCCATCATGCTACCTTATGACAAAAGCCTATATGAAAAGGAAGTCCAACCAAGCAAGAGAAGAAAAGAAACAGTGGGGAAAAAAAACTCTTGAACTCAACTATGCCTGAATTAAACTCCAACCTCACAGACTTCTCAGTTGTAAAAGTCAAGAAATTCAATGTTCTGCTTAACCTATGTTGAATTTGAGCCATCTACTCCTCAAAACCGTAAGTCCTGACTAATATATGCAAATATCTTTCCTTCTGCTATTGTGAATTGTCTTTAGAAGCTATGGCGACCTGGAAATTTGGGGATAACATCCTAAGGAAAAGTTCAACCTCTGATATGTTTGGGAGGCTAGAACCTCCCTTGATGCTCTAAATAAGTTCTCTTTTATTATACTTAAGGTAGGTCATCTTTGGGTTTTTTATTATAACAAGTTTCTAGGTGTCTTTTGATCAGGTACACAGCTGTTAGTTGGAAACCCAAAACACTTCTTTTTAAAAAGTCTGTAAGGTTTATGTTAGCCCTGTAAATCACAAACAGTTAAAACTAAACAAAACGTCATTCCATAAACAGAGGCTGGAAAAAATACACAGTAGTCCAACCTATATGGATAGCAATGTTGCAATAATTGTCTAAATTACTTATCCACTACATTTGTCTTCTAGGGCTACCATAACAAAACACTACAGCCTGGCTGGCTAAAACAATAGAGGATTTATTTTCTTACTGTCCTGGAGACTGGAAGTCCAAGATCAAGGAATCAGCAGGATTGGTTTCCAGTGAGGCCTCTCTCTGTCACCTAAGGATGGCCACCTCCTGGCTGTGTCTTCACATGGTCTTTTCTCCATGCATGTACTTTCTTGGTGTTTCTTCCTCTTCTCGTAAAGGCACCAGTCCCATTGAATTCAAACCCACGCTCATGACCTCATTTAACCTTAATTGCCTCCTTAAAGATCCCATCTCCAAATACAGTCCCACTGGAGGCTAAGGCCTCAACGTATAAATTTGGGAGAGTACACAATTCAGCCCATGTTCTCACCATCTGACCATGAAACTGAACATCTGTTAATTCATCCCAACAATATTCAGATATACTTTAATTAAAAACAAAATAATATATGCATAAAACTATTCATTGAAGCCCTGTTTGTAATAACAAAATCTTGAGAACAACTCAAATCATCACCATGTAAATAAATTCTAATCCTTCTTTTCAACAGAATATTATGCAAACATAAAAAAAAATAAAGAAATGATTTAAATGAAACTATCTTCAAGAGTTCTTGTTAGTGGAGAAAGAGCACGGTACAGAACAACATTCTTGATATCATGTACATGAAAAGAGAGAGAAAATATACAAATGAATACTTTGCTCACATATGCATCAAACATCTCTGGAAAGACGTACAAGAATCTAGTAACACTGGCTGCCTTCAGAAAGGGGAAGTGAACTGGAGAAACACTCATACATTCCTCTGGTACCATCTGAATTTCAAAAGATTCTAGGACAGAATTAGTTTCTTGCCTCTTCTACCCTCTAGCCCCCTTCTGCCTTCAGAAAAGGGAAGTGAACTGGAGAAAAACTCATACATTCCTCTGGTACTATTTAAATTTCAAAAGGTTCTAGGACAGAATTAGAGAATTAGTTTCTTGCCTCTTCTAGCCTCCATTCCTGTGGGCCATCAGAGTGGCCACATTGCTCCCATCTCTTCTTTTCTGTGTTAATAATCTCTGTTACAGATACATGTGATTGTCCTTAGGGGGCCATCTGGACGAACCAGGATAGTCTCCTTAACTTAAAATCTTCAGCTTAATCACATCTGCAGAGTCTCTGCCATTAAGTAACATTTGCAGAGCTCCTGACCTCTCTGAGGACCGTCATTCAACCTACTGTAAAGAGAATGGCTGAAGAAAGTTTACTGGTTCATTAATTACAATAAATGTCCCACGTGAGTCTAAGTTGTTCACAGAGGCAACTAAGTGCAGCACATATCAGAATTCTTTGTAATATCTTCTAAATTTCTCTGTAAATTTGAGAATTGTTTTTTGAAGCCTATTACATCTGAAAAACACAAACAAGCAATTACCGTATGACCAAGGAATTACACACCTGGGCATTTATCTCAAAAAGATGAAAAGTATGTCCACCCAAAAACTTGTGCACAAATGTTTACAATTAGTCTGCTGAAATTCGTTACCCAGAAAATAAGTCCAAAAGAAAATGTTTTGCTTTGCTTTAGTCTGGTCCTTCTGAATTTAGTGTATCCCCCAAATAATAAATTTGGACCAAGGAGTAGGCCATTCCATTCTCAGATGTGATGAATATTCCTGGAGGTGGAGAAGAAGGTTGGAAGGAGACATGGAAGAAAGGAAAGAGGCCAAGCAAGAGAGAGGCTGGTGGAAGCCTCCAAGAAGGGACCTGGTGCCCAAGCCAGGCCACACCTTAGCTTCAGTCAAAAGAACCACCTCTCAGTCAGTTTTGGGAGCTGAGATCTGAAAGGATCTGATTTCCTGGAAAAGCCTAGAAAATCCCACAGTTCCCTACGGCATGCCTGCCTGAGGCCTGGCAGCAGCAAAGGTGATTAGGCTGTGCAGGATCCAGGGCATCCAAGCTCTGAATCAAGCCCACACTGGGTTCTCTGATGCTGACATGATGAAAGGGCACAGTAGTTGAGAGATGACGTCACCTCACAAAGAAAAAGAGGGGGCAGAGGTATAGGAAGATGATCAGTGATGAAAAAAAGATGAAGGGTTAGGGGAAGCAGGGGGTGTGGTCCAAACCACCTTCAAGACTCTAACAGGATGTCAGCTAGGTCCCATAATCCGCAATGTCAGAAATGCAGGAGTCACCAAGGAAGAAGGAGGGAGCAGAAAATGAAAACTCCAGAACCGCCTATTTGAATCTGAAAGGACAGAGAACACTAGGCGTTAATTAGGTAAATTTTCCTGGCTTCAAGCAGAATGAGGATTCCTAATGCAGAGTCAGCTGGCTTGTGAAAATAAAGACATTCACATGTTTGCACAACTGAGATTTGTAACTGTTCTATGTGTGAATTTGACATATAAGGGTTTGCCCCCTATTTTTCTTCATCGGCGGTATATAACATATATAATAATAGTATATTAAAAGAAAAAACTCCAAAATGCAATTTAAGGCTCCAAATTTAACAACCATCGACAACAAGCTTTATGGCCATCACACCACACTGCTATTTCATGTGCCCCTTCAACATGACTAAAAGTCCCCGATTTCCAGTACCTTTCAGTGCCACAGAGACCACATTCCCAATTCTTTTCTCAATGTTCTTCTTGTCTTCCAGGAACCAGCAGCAGGGACACCTTTTGTGCATTAGGTGTTGTCAGTGTCCATGGAGATGCCAACCTCTGGTTACTTTGGGGGCAGGCTCTCCTCCCTCTTGGACACCTTGATCCTAACAGACGCTGCTAATCCATTATCCCAACTATCTCAACTGAGCCACTTAGAAAAACATTCCAAAAGAGGCCTGTTTCTTCCTGTGTAGGGGCAAAGGATTAGGGACGGAGGTGGACAATGCACTATGGCAACACCTTCATAACGTTAATCTGTGCATCATCTTCACAATTTTTCTTTTATCTAAATACCACCTGCTTGTTTAATGCTTGTCCTTAAAGAGACTCCTCTTGTCAGTTAAATGAGCTTATCTATAGAAGGACTTTTATATGACATCAAATTGTAGTAGCAGAAATATAATGTAGGAAGGAAATGCTCTCTCTCTTTTATGAAGAAATGGAAGTGAAAATAAACAGAAGTGGCTCAGTGCCCGTAGCTCAGGGGTTAGGGCACCAGCCACTTATACTGGGGCTAGCAGGTTTGAACCCAGCCAGGGCCTGCTAAATGACAACAACAACTGCAACAACAACAACAACAAAAATAGCCAGCCATTGTGGTGGGTGCCTGTAGTCCCAGCTACTGGGAGGCTGAGGCAAAAGAATTGCTTGAGACCAAGAGTTTGAGGTTGCTGTGAGCTGTGATGCCATTGCACGCTACTGAGAGTGACATAGTTAGACTCTGTCTCAAACAAAAAAAAAAGGAAAAAGAAAATAAACTGAAGGGTCAAAAGGCATACAAGCACCAAACAGACACCTTCCCTATCCCCAAATCAAAAGGATTGAAAGGATATTGGAAATGCAATTCAGCATTAATGTGTGCCCGATGTTAATGTACATCCACCTAAAATCATCTGTGTGTCATCTGAAATCATTTCCTGTGCCACAGTAAGACCTTGTGAGACACCAAAGAATGGGATGTTTAAGAATTCTCCCAGTACGGCTTGTGTTTGTCACAAATCATTTCACATCCATCTCTCACCCACTGACAATAGAAATTCAATTCAGGAAAATGGCCAGTAGGTGGCAGGATTGAAACAAATGCTGCAGATGCAAGGCCTTTCTAAACTTAGCTCCCCTTGTTTACAGCTGTGCAGCTGTTGTTTACAGCCAAGGCCACCCTTCCTTCTCACCTGCTATTTGTCTACATCTGCCACTAGGTCCCAGAGGAAAACAACAGACCCGCATATCATATCATGTGGAAACCAGAACTGGGAACTGCTAAATACTCTCATCCCAGTTCCTCTTCCTTCGCCCCTCTTAAAATCTGAATTCATGCCTAAACAGAAAGGATCCAAATCACTGTGCTCCAGGGTCCAATCATAAACAAAAATGTAGAGATACATCGCTGAATTGTAATGTTTTATTTGGAAAGAAAGAATGCAATTCAGGGCATACACGCAGACCAAGAAGTCTTCAGTATGTCCAGAGAACGAAAATTTGGAGGTTTTGTAAGAGGGACTTTACCTAACAAATGCAATTAGTGTAACCTGGTTTCTTGTACCCTCAATGAATTCCCAACAATTAAAAAAAAAAAAAAAGTTGGAGGTTTTATAAAAAAAGAGAAGTGCTATGTATTGCTCTTTGAGAAAGTTCATTGGTACTAGGAGGGTTCTGGGTTGCTGGCAAGTGCCAATTAGTAAGTGATGGTGACAGGTAATATTAGTATTAGTGTTGTAACAAGTTAATGTCAGAAGCCGTTTGATAAAACTGGTTTCAGGTTAAGGTAGGAAGTTTCATTAGACAGGCTTGCAGAGAATTACACTCTTGGAGCTATATTATGTGTCCTGAGGGCTTTTTCCTATCTGGCTTCTCGACTCCGTTTTAGTTGGGTGTAACATGAATGGGGCCCAAATCATATGATCAACTTTCACTCAACCAACCCTCCAGCATTTTCAATGTAGCATTATGCTGGTTAGGGATTGCAGTACATAAGGACCTTGCAAGCTGTAGGTTAATTTAGCCAATACTAAAGTATTGCTAATGATGAATAGAACAAAATGGGACATAACTGGTGTGAAAACTGCAAAGGAATTTTGGTGTAGATCCAGTTGCTCATTGCACAAAGATCTAATTATTGAGCCCTCAAGGACTGTGTTTTAATATTGCTGGGAGAACAGCCTCAAATGCCTCTCTCCCAGAGATCGTGAGCTTTTAAAGAAGGGGCCATCTACCTTGGGCCAGGTCATGGTGTAACTTAACAAGGGGCTAGTACACTGGGGCAAGTCATGGAGGGTGGTGATTCTTGGCAATAGGGCCCCAATAGGGGCCTCATGAATCTCAGCTCCTTTGTCCTGCAGAACATCCACCATTTCTGAGAAACAACTCAAAAAAAGTCAAGTAGTTAGTTAAAGGAGAGAATCAAATAGGGGTCATTGGAATTTGTTCAATAGGGAGCCAGTTACATACTGCTAAATAATGTTATAGAAACCCTAAGAAATATAAAGTTTCAGAGGAGATTAATGGGAAGTCGAGTGCACCTTTCTTTCCCAATCCATTAAAATACCCATGAAGCACTGCTCATGGAGGCTCACACTGGTAATCCTAGCACTCTGGAAGGCCAAGGCCTGTAGATTGCTTGATCTCAGGAGTTTGAGACCAGCCTGAGCAAGAGCGAGACAACATGTCTAAAAATATGTAGGTGTTGTGGTGGGTGCCCATAGTCCCAGAGACAGACTGATTGCAAAACAATTCTTTTTTTGCAGTTTTTGGCCGGGGTTGGTTTGAACCCACCACCTCCAGTACATGGGGATGGTGCCCTACTCTGAGCCACAAGCACCATCCAACAAGAACAATTCTTCACCTTTTCCTGTATTTTTTGAAACATAATTTATAATTTATCTCAACAAGAAATAGAGTCTGGAGGCGGTGCCTGTAGCTCAAAGGCGTAGGGCACCAGCCCCATATGCTGGAAGTGGCGGGTTCAAACCCAGCCCCAGTCAAAAACTGCAAAAAAAGAAGAAGAAGAAGAAATAGAGTCTGTTTTCTCATCCCTTGATTCTAAATTGGCCTTGCAACATAATTTGGTTGATTAAATGTAGAAGTGATAGTTGCTGTGGCAGTTGGCAAGATCCAGTATGGCAAATTATATGTCCTACAGTAGTACTATAATTTCTCACCTTTCATTGAGAAAACAAGTCACAGAGCCATATCTAACCCCAAGACAATACAGCCTTACCGGGAGGCCAGAAGGAAAACTAGAAACATTGCTGAGTGATGTTTACACAGTGGTTACTATTACATGTCTAGAAGCACAGAGAATTTTACCCCCAAAATATGACTCCTTGGTATAAAGTATTTTGAATTAAAGGCCCTTAGACATCAATAGGCCTTGGAAGGGGCCTTCCCTCTATCTGCATAAAACCAAACAAACCCATTAAAAAGAACAATTGCTATACCATGGAATACTATGCAGCCTTAAAGAAAGATGGAGACTTTACCTCTTTTGTGTTTACATGGATGGAGCTGGAACATATTCTTCTTAGCTAAGTATCTTAAGAATGGAAGAAAAAGTATCCAATGTACTCAGCCCTACTATGAAGCTAATTTAAAGGTTTCATATGAAGGCTATAACCCAACTATAGCATAAGAATATGGGAAGTGAGGGGAGGAGGGAGGTTGGGATGGAAAGAGGGTAATTGGTGGGGCCACACCTATGGTGCATCTTAGAAGGGTACAGATGAAACTTACTAAATGCAGAATACAAATATCTTCATACAATAACTAAGAAAATGCCATGAAGGGTATAGTAAACAGTTTGATGAAAACATTTCAGATTTGAAATGAAACCAGCACATTGTACCCCTTGATTGCACTAATGTACCCAGCTATGATTTAATTTAAAAAAGAGAAAGAAATGGGGAATGTGTATATGCATTTCCAAAAATATACACTAGAGATTAGAAGCTCCATAGACATTGTAAAAGCACCAAAGTGAAAGGGAGGTTCGCTGCAGATAGAGAAGGGGTGAAAGTAGCTTTTTTTATTCCAAGACATTGTATGGTTTTTTATGCCCATTTGGGTAGTTATAACAAAATGTCACAATTTAGGTCATGTATAAACAATAAAAATTTATTTCTCACAATTCTGGGAAGTGGGAAGTTCAATAACAAGGCATTGGCAGATCCAGTGTCTAGTGAGGGCCGCTTCTGGGTTTATACAGGGCATCTTGCTGTTGTCTCATGTGACGGAAGAGGCAAACAAGCTCCCATTATATTTTGCTTATTATGTTAATGTACTGGTGCTTGCGGGGCTTAACCACATTTTAAAAAGCCCTATGTCCTAATACCATCACCTCTTTTCAGTCAGTGGTATTTGTTTTGACTTTACGTGCATGTCCCATTTTAAGAAATGTCTTTACTCCAAGAGTCAGTTGTCTATTTTTCTTGATATGGACACTCACACAACATTAGAGAGGCATCTTCATAACAAATATTTACTAACTGGACATTCTTTAAAATGCATTTTTTCCTTTTGGTGAGTATGAATTCTAGATTTAATCCAACACACTTATTTGGTCATAATTTTGATTTAAAAATCACCTGCCACAACATTTTATTCTGTTAGGTATATTTTAAAGAATTCTTTGCTGAATTCATGCAATGTACATTAGATGAATAGAATGGAATAGTTTCTGGATATTGCTATAATAATTTGGGGAAGTGAAAAAATGAATAGAGACCTTGGCATTAATAAAAATGTGAGACAGATGTGATGCTCTGGATAAGGTAGGTAAGGAGGTTGCTTTGCTATTTATTTGAATTATGTAACTCTAAGAAAAGATATCATAAATTAATAAAAGTGTTATCTTGGAAAGCCTAAGGATAATCCAAACCATTTTTCTTTCTAAGTATAACATAAGACTGGAAGTTTACCATGTATATTTTTGGGACTGTAAGGCATTTCTAACCCCATCTTTCATGTCCTGCTAACAGAATGGATGCAACCAGTTGATGTAACTTATTTTCTTTCACCTCACCTAGTTTCTTCTTAATCATTTTATTCTATTTTATGTTCTCTCATTAAAACAAAATCAGTTGCTTTTTCTATATCAACTTTTCTACTAGATGGTTTCCATTAATTGGAATCACACATATTCCTACTTTCAATAAAGTAATCACCTTTGAGTGTTTCTGAATTTTCATTGCTACCAGAGTTATAAAGGGACTATATATTTACACAACATAAACAGATATACAGAGTATTTTAATCTCATATGAGGGCAAGAGGAAAAGTGCAAATAAGAACATTGAGGAAAAGGTAACTTTAAGTCAAACATTGCACACTCAGATTTTTATTTATTATAATTTATTTAGTCATTGGTCTCCTTGGCTGACAACAAATAAACATATATATTTTAATAGCAGTATTTGCCACAATCAAATCCAGATAGCTTGATTTGCCTGTGTATGTAATCTACTGGTGAATTTCCTGCTGAGGGAAATTGCAGTGTGATATTTCATCATCTGTAAAAAGTGGTCTACACAGAATGTGTTCAGGATTTTCAAGTGACATAGACTACTTGGTAAAACAAATCAGTAAAAGTAGATAGCTTTGCTGAAATATTTCAAGTGAAAGCCAATTATTTGTGAGTTATTATACCCTGAAAGTATAACAAGCATATTGCCCATTTCAGCATTGAAAAGCTAGCTAGATGTGATAACTTTCTAACAGAGGACAGTTCGAATTTTTATTTCTCATCAGCACATTTGCACTTAGCAGCTGTTAAATAAATTCTAATGACAGTCTAGTGGAAAATTTCTGCTGTAGCAGAAAACACTAACTTCAGGGATGAGTCAAGGCAGAGAAATACAAAGAGAGGCACATGCCACCTTTTTCCATTTCATTTTTCAGTTGAATTTGTTTAAGAAAATGGACTCAAACAGCTATTGGCTTCAAAACCAGTATGGATATGTCCATGCAGAGCCATTGCTAAAAAGGAATATGTTAATAGAAAAAAATAACTTACAAGCTATGGAATTTTCTGGCATATTAAAAGCCTGAGCCTCATTAAAGAGTTATCATCAGTCCCCAAAAATGTGGGAAAATTGAAGAGGGTTCACAGGAAGATGATCAAGGAAGGATAATGAACTTAAGAATAAACTTAAAAGGAGAAAAATTTATATTAACTCTAGAGAAAAGACAGTACAGAAGAAATATTATAATTGCATTCAATGAGTAATTAAATACTCCATATACACTTTATCTCAAGACAAGCAGAACCAAAGAGATAAAGATACTGTTGAAACAAAATATTTAGATTAGGCATATAAAAAGACTTTTGGAGAATGAATTATTAATCTCTAATAGACTGAGCCACATGTAGAATCCTCAATCTTGTAAATTTAAGAGTAAAAATTATTTCCAATTGTAATATTTATGTAGATAAGTTTTCACAGAAGGTAGAAATGTACAAATTAGAACTCAAGGAATCATCCAGTTTTAGAACTCAGACTGACGTACATTTGCATCTGGCTTCTGTCAAAATATTTTAATATGGATGAGCCTTGGGTGATGCATTTCTGAAATCAGTGTTTTCTGCTGTAACAGAAATCTTCCCCCAGATTATCTTCAGAATTTAGTTAATAGCTGCTAAGTGCCAATGGTGCCATGATGTCTGGCAAGTTTTTTGTTATTTTTTTAGTAGAGCCCCGAGTCTTGCTTTTGCTCAGGCTAGTCTCAAACTCCTGAGCTCAAACAATCCACCTGCCTTGGCTTCCCAGAGTGCTAGGATTATAGGACCAAGCCACCATGCCTGGATAGCTTTTCCATTTTAACAATTAGTATATATACTAATACTAGTATATAGTATATATACTATTCCATTTCAGCAATTACCCATATATACTCTGACTTCAGGATATAATAGTATAATATACAAATTAATGAGAGTACTTTAACTAATAACAGTACACAATGGTCAGATAAAGTCAAAAGTACAAATATAAATACATAAATAATCTTTCAAAGGACTAATAAATCAGATAACTGTAGGGATCTTTAAAATGTTCATAAGACAGATGAATTCTGACAACTAAAATGATTTTTTGGTTTTTTTTAATTTTTATTAAATCATAATTGTGTTCATTAGTGCAATCATGGGGCACAATGTGCTGACTTCATATACAATCTGAAATATTTTCATTGAACTGTTTAACATAGCCTTCATGGCATTTTCTTCGTCAGTATATGTAGACATTAGTATTCTGCATTTAGTAAGTTTCACCTGGACCCTTCTAAGATGCACCGTAGGTGTAATCCCACCAATCACCCTCCCTCCACTCATCCTCCCCCCTTCCCTCCTCTCCGTTGCCCTTTTCCCCATATTCTTGTGCTATAGTTGGGTTATAGCCTTCATATGAAACCTTTAAATTAGTTTAATAGGGCTGAGTACATTGGATACTTTTTCTCCCATTCCTGAGATACTTTGCTAAGAAGAATATGTTCCAGCTCCATCCATGTAAACATAAAAGAGGTAAAGTCTCCATCTTTCTTTAAGGCTCCATAATATTCCATGGTATACATGTACCACAATTTATTAATCCATTTGTGGGTCGATGGGCACTTGGGCTTCTTCCATGACTTAGCAATTATGAATTGGGCTGCAATAAACATTCTGGTACAAATATCTTTATTATGATGCGATTTTTGGCCTTCTGGATATACACCTAGTAAAGGAATTATAGGATCAAATGGCAGGTCTATTTTTCGATCTCTAAATACTCTCCAAACATCCTTCCAAAAGTAACATATTAGTTTGCTTTCCCACCAGCAATGTAGAAGTGTTCCCTTTTCTCTACGTTCATGCCAACATCTCTGGTTTGGGGATTTTGTCATGTGGGCTAATCTTACTGGAGTTAGGTGATATCTCAAAGTAGTTTTGATTTGCATTTCTCTGATGATTAAGAATGGCGAGCATTTTTTCATGTGTCTGTAGGCCGTGTGCCTGTCTTCTTTAGATAAGTCTCTCTTCAAGTCCTTTGCTCACCCTGAGATGAGGTCACTTGTTCTTTTCTTGCTAATACGTTTGAGTTCTCGGTGGGTTCTGGTTATTAAACCTTTGTCTGAGGCATAACCTGCAAATATTTTCTCCCATTCTGAGGGCTGTCTGTCTGCTACATTAACTGTGTTCTTAGCAGTGCAAGCTTTTTAGTTTGATCAGGTCCCAGTAGTGTATTTTTGATGCTGCTTCAACTGCCTGGGGAGTCCTCCTCATAAAAAATTCACCCAAGACAATTCCTTCAAGAGTTTCCCCTGCACTTTCTTCTAATATTTTGAGAGTTTCATGTCTTAAGTTTAAATCTTTGATCCAGTGAGAGTCTATCTTAGTTAATGGTGAAAGGTATGGGTCCAGTTTCAGTCTTTTACAGGTCACCAGCCAGTTCACCCAGCACTATTGGTTAAATAGGGACTCTTTTCCCCACTGAATGTTTTTAATTGGCTTGTCAAAGATCAAGTAGTGGTAAGTAGCTGGATTCATCTCTTGGTTCTCTATTGTGTTCCATACATCTATCTCTCTGTTTTTGTGCCAATACCATGCTGTTTTGATCACTATCGATTTATAGTCCAGTCTCTGTCTGGTAGTGTGGTTCCTCCTGCTTTGTTTTTATTTCTGAGTAATGTCTTGGCTATTCGAGGTTTTTTCTGATTCCATATAAAACGAAGTATTATTTTTTTGAGGTCTTTGAATATGATAATGGAGCTTTAATAGGAATTGCATTAAAATTGTATATTACTTTGGGTAGTATGGACATTTTAACAATGTTGATTCTTCCCAGCCATGAGCATGGTATGTTTTTCCATTTGTTGACGTGTTCAGCTATTTCTTTTCTTAGAGGTTTATAGTTCTCTTCATAAAGATCTTTCACTATCTTTGTTAGATAAACTTCCACATATTTCATCTTATTTGGTACTACTGTGACAGGGATAGAGTCCTTCACTGTTTTTTCGGCTTGACTATTATTGATATATATAAAGGCTACAGATTTATGAGTGTTGATCTTATACTCTGAGACACTGCTGTATTCCCTGATCATTTCTAAAAGTTTCATAGTAGAATCCCTGGTGTTTTCCAGACATACAATCATATCATCTAATCTCTTCTGATCCTATGTGGATACCCTTGATCACCTTTTCTTCCCTAATTGCAATGGCTAAAACTTCCATTACAAGGTTGAATAGCAATGGAGACAATAGGCAACCTTGCCTAGTTCCTGATTTAAGTGGAAATGATTTCAATTTGACTCCATTCAATACAATATTGGCTGTGGGTTTGTTGTAGATGGCCTCTATTAGTTTAAGAAATGTCCCTTCTATACCAATTTTCTTAAGTGTTCTGATCATGAAGGGATGCTGGATGTTATCAAAAGCTTTTTCTGCATCAATTGAGAGAATTATATGGTCTTTATTTTTTAATTTGTTTATGTGTTGACTTACATTTATGGATTTATGTATATTGACCCAGCCTTGAGATCATGGGATAAAGCCCACTTGGTTGTGGTATATAATTTGTTTGTTGTGTTCCTGGGTTCTGTTTGTTAGGATCTTATTGAATATATTTGCATCAATATTCATTAGTGGTATTGGTCTATAATTTTCTTTTCTTGTTGGGTCTTTCCCTGGTTTAGGGATCAAGGTGATGTTTGCATCATAGAATGTGTTGGGTAGTATTCCATCTTTTTCTATATTTTGGAAAAGGTTGCATAATATAGGTACTAGTTCCTCTTTAAAGGTTTGGTAGAATTCTGATGTGAAGCCATCTGGTCCCGGGCTTCTCTTTTTAGGGAGATTTTGTATAGTTGATGCTATTTCAGTACTTGATATAGGCCTGTTCATATTTCCACTTTATTCCGGCTAAGTCTAGGAAGGTGGCGTGCTTCCAAGTATTGGTCAATTTCCTTCAGCTTTTCATATTTCTGAGAGTAAAGTTTCTTGTAATATTCGTTAAGGATGTTTTGAATTTCTGAGGGGTCTGTTGTTATTTCGTCTTTACCATTTCTGATTGATGAAATTAGAGATTATACTCTTTATTTCCTGATTAGGTTAGCCAAAGTTTTATCTACTTTATTTATTTATTTATTTATTTATTTTTGAGACAGAGCCTCAAGCTGTCATCCTGGGTAGAGTGCCATGGCATTACAGCTCACGGCATCCTCCAATTCCTGGGCTCAGGTGAGTTTCCTGCCTCTGCCTCCCAAGTAGCTGGGACTACAGGCGCCCGCCACAATGCCGGGCTATTTTTTTGTTGTTGTTGTTTGGGTTGCAGCCATCATTGTTGGTTGGCGGGCCCAGGCTAGATTTGAACCTGCCAGCTCAGGTTTACATGGGTGGTGCCTTAGCCCACTGAGCCACAGGCGCCGAGTCATTTTATCTATTTTATTGACCTTTTCAAAGAACCAACTTGTTAGTTTATTGATCTGTTGTATAATTTTTTTGTTTTTAATTTCATTTATTTCTGTCCTGATTTTGGTTATTTCTTTTCTTCTGCTGCGTTTGAGGTTGGAATATTCTTCCTTTTCCAGTTGCTTGATGTGTCCCATTAAGTTTTTAACTTCCTCTCTTTCTGTTCTCTTAAGGAAGGCTTGCAGTACTATAAATTTCCCTCTTAGGACTTCCTTGGCAGAATCGCAGAGGTTCTGGTAATTGGTATCTTCCCTGTCATTTTTTTCCAAAAATTTGGTGATTTCCTTCTTAATCTCATCTATTACCCATCCATCATTCTGCATAAGGTTATTTAGCTTCCATGTTTTTATTTGAGTATTCACATTCCTGTTGTTGTTGAGTTCAACTGTTATTCCATGGTGGTCTGAGCAGATGCAAGGAATAATTTCTATTCTTTTAAATTTGCTGAGGTTAGACTTGTGATCTATTATGTGATCAATTTTGGAGTATGTTCCATGGGCTGATGTATATTCAATTTTGTTAGGATGAAATGTTCTGTAGATGTCTGTTAAAGCCCAGTTGTTGAATGGTTAAGTTTAAATCTAAAATTTTTTTACTTAGTTTCTCATTGGAGGATCTATTCAATACTGCTAAAGGAGTATTAAAATCGCCAACTACTATGGAGCTGGAGGAAATCAAGTCACTCATATATATTAGAGTTTTTCTTATAAATTGAGGTGCATTCTGGTTGGGTGCATAAATATAAATAATTTGAATCTCATCATATTGAGCATTACCTTTAACAAATATGAAATGTCCATCTTTAGCCTTCCTTACTTTGGTTGGTTTAAAGCCTATTTTATCTGCAAATAAGATTGCAACACCTGCTTTTTTGTTTTTCATTTGCCTGGAATGTAGATGAGCATCCCTTCACTTTGAGTCTAAATTTATCTTTTAAGGTTAGATGAGATTCTTGTATTCAGCAGATATCTGGCCTGAGGTTTTGTATCCAGTCAGCCAGTCCTCTTTAGAGGACAATTTAAACATTCACATTAATTGAAAATATTGATAAATCTTTACAAAGTCTAGTGCACATTTTTAATCCTGTCATCACTGTGGAAGTTGGAATTTGATAAAAAGTTTCTGGGCGAGTCTACTTATGTGCTGGAGGATTACGCTGGTCATTATGGAGAATAGGCCTGAGAATATCCTGGAAAGCTGGTTTAGGTATAGCAAATTTCTTCAATATGTGGATGTTATAAAAGTATTTAATTTCTCCATCATAAATGAAACTCAGTTTAGCTAGATATAGGATCCTGGGTTAAAGTTATTTTGTTTTAGGAGATTAAAAGTCGATAACCATTCTCTTCTAGCTTGAAAGGTTTCATCAGAGAGATCTGTAGTTACTCTAAAATTCTTCCCCATGTAGGTTATGGATTTCTTGCATCTGGATGGTTTCAGAATTTTCTCCTTCATAGTAGCTTTAGTGAACTTAATTATGATGTGCCTGGGGGATGTCTTATTTGAGTTGAGTAGTGCTGGGGTTCTGAAACTGTTTGCTCTCTGAATTTCAGAATCTCTTGGCATGTCTGGAAAATTCTCTTTCATAATCTCATAAAGAAGAGACTCTGTGCTTTATGACGCCTCTTTATTGTTTTCTGATATCCCTATAAGGCGAATACTAGTTTTCCTCTAGTTATCCCAGAGCTATCTGAGAGAATGATCCGTTTTTGCCTTCCTCTTCCATTTCTCTTTCTCTTTGCAGGTTTGGGAGCATTCAAAAGCTTTGTCTTCAATGTCATAAATCTTTTTTTTCTGCTTGCTCCATTCTGTTGCTGAGGGATTCTATTGTGTTACTCAGATCTTTGAGGGCTGCAATTTCTTGTCTCAATGTCTCAAAATCTTTGGTCATTTGGTCTTTGAATTCCATGACATCTTGAGACAATTTTTGAAATGCTCCCTGAATTTCTGAATACAACTTTTCCTCTATTTTATTAATCTTGTTTGCTATCCAAATTCTGAATTCAATTTCTGACATTTCAACCATCTGTTTATGCATAGGATCGTCATTTGTGTCTGCCAAATAGTTCCTTGGGGGGGTTGATGTACTCTGGTTGTTCACGTTATCAGAGTTTTTCCACTGATTCTGCCCCATAATTATCGTACACTATTTGGCCGGGTTAGTAGATAAGTGTAAGTTGGGTTGAGGGTTCTAGGAGTAGTGATTGACCAGTCCTTTGCCTGAAAGCTGGAGCTGGTCTGTACCTTTTCCCCTATAGGTTTGTGAAGGACCTATACAGTGCTACTGCTTGCAAAACTGGGGACCTTCTTGGTGTGATGGGGTTAAGTGGCTCTGTCTTATTTTACTCTGTCTTACCCTGGAGAATCAGTTACTCTGGATTGAAGTCTGAGCTGTGGAGAAATATCAGCAGTTAAGTCACTGTGCCCCCCACAGGCAACAAATGGAAAAAGAAAATCAAACTTTCCCACTACCACACACCCAGGGTACCACCTTGAAAAGTCCTTGGGTGATTGGCCCAGTTGAAGAGGTCCAAATCAATTGTCCTAGCCAGCACTGTCCTCAAATGGAAGAGTTGAAAAGTCTCTGGCAACTAGATAGCAGGGGATTGCCGGTAGCTCTAGTATAACACACTCCAGTCCTCTGTGAGCTCATGAGGCCCCACCCCCAGCAAGTAGATTAGTCTGGGAAGGTTGATGCCTCCTTTCCCACCTTGCTCTTCTGTCACATCCAGTCACTGATAACCCCACAGGGCTATAATCCAGTTTCCTCCAATGAGCAGATGCTCCAGAGGTTTGTGCCTGCCTGGGTCTCAGGGAGGTCTGTGGCTCCTCAACCAGTCTGACACTCTCTGTCACTGTTTGGCTGGACAGTGAGGCCTGACAACCTGGATACTTGACAGGGGCTGGGGCGATTCACTCAGTTCCAGCCCTGTCCCTGAATGATGTTGCTGATAAAACAGAACAAGTTCGCAGAATTTGTTTCTGTCCCGGTTATTTTCCCCTGTGGATTGGATGTTGGGCTGCAAATAGGGCTTACCCAGTTGTGAGTTCTAGCCCTTTGTCTCGGCTTTCATCCCCTGTATGCCAGGTGTGTCTGTAGCTGAGTAAAGCAGTCTCTGCCCTGGGAATTGGCTGTCTCTAGGCGTATTCTAATACCTGCACTCCGCCCTGTCCAGTACTGCTTCAGGCATAGCATACCCTTCACTCCTGGGGCTTGCGCCTTGGTTGCCAGTCTTCTCTGCCAGTGGCTGTTACTGGAGAAGCCACCCAGCTTCCCCTGGCTGCCCAGATAGACTTGGAGTGTCTCCTCCAAACATCTCCAGGGGTTTGAGCCCCACTGCCATTATTCCTGCAGCTACGGCTGATGCTCCATGCCTCAGGGGACTGCCTCTTCAGCTAGGCCTCCTCTCTGCTCATTTTCCTCTCATCACTCCCGAACCGGAAAATCAGCACAGATCAGCAACAGTCCATGCCCCATCCACAACCCTCAAGAAAATGTACAAGAATCTGGACTCTGTGGGAGACAGACCTCCAGACTTCAAGGTGAGAGTGGAGGGGTGTGCCAGGAGTTCAAACTTGCAGGTAGAGAATTTTTTTTATACAGTTTTATACAGTTTTATGCCTGGCAAGAGAGTGCCATGGCACCCTGGTAGAGGAAGAAAATCCAGTTTTTAGAGGGTCTCTCCCATGGAATAGAGTGGGAGGACATCCGAACTCTGCTCGCTTGTTTGTACAGAGGTATGGAGTATACTGAGAGCCGTTCTCATGGTGGGGGGGACTCCTATCCTCTTGGCACTGTGCTTTGTGCCTTTTGTGTGTATTCTTGGGGTCGCAGGTCACCCTAGCAGGGTTGATGTGTGCTCTTCAACCTTCTCTTTTGGCTCAGATCCAAACCATCAGCTTTCTTGCTAAATTTCTGTTCTTTAATTCTCCTTCTGGATGGGAGCCTCTGCAGAAAGCTGGCTACAGACCACCATCTTGGATCCTCCCATGATTTTTGGTTTTATCCCATACACTAGTATATTAATATGATGTTTAATAAATGCTGTATTACTAACAGAAAGAATATAAACAAATGTAAGGAATTACTTCATTGATGAGTGTCAAAACAATATTCATTTGATTAAGTCAAAAACAATGAGCCTAAAAATCATATAATCTAAAAATTTTCTATGAAGAGGACTTAAAGTATAACTATAGATTAAATATAAATATGAAATAAGAGAATCACCCATAGCTCACATGCATTTTCAGATTTGATTTCATTCTGAAACACCAGTTTAAACATTGTCCAGAATCTGATTGTTATATTTTATTGATTGCCTTTAATCTACCTTGGCATAGCATGGCAATAATGTAAAATTAAAAAAATAGAAATAAGACTTTATATATGATAATAAAATTTAAATTGTCTGTGCTGTGTGTGTGTGTGTGTGTAGAGAGAAAGAGAGAGAGAGAGAGAGAGAGAGAGAGAGAAAAGGAGGAGGAGGAGGAAAAGAAGGAGAGAGGCATGGCAGCATGGAAAAATACTGGTAGAAAATATTAAAAAAGTCTTATCATTTTCTTTATAAACCAGGATATTGAGTAAAATGTTTCTTTTTCCTTTTGTTTTAATTTTAATAACTACTTTTATAACCATTCTATCCATTATCCAAATTTTCTGATCAAACACAGATCTATAAACAACAGTTAGGTAATTCTTTAATATCTTTTTTCTATACTAAACAGTGTAAACCATACAGAATTAACTCATGGAATAAAGTCATTTTTAATTTAAATATCACATATATGAATGACTATATGTCTGTATACATACATTTTTATTAATAACCCTTAACTCTCTTATATTAGGAAAAACTTGACTTGTTTCAGAGCTGATAGCTGATATTAAGTCATTTGAACTGTATTTGATACAAAATGACTCAGAAAACAATGTAACAATCAAACTGTCTTGAGCTGTGTTTGGGTGCCAGCCAGTTAAGTGGAGCTATGTGGATTCATTTCTTGTCTCCTCCTTGCACACTCCAAAGTTCCCATACAGAGTTCTCTTGAAAAATGTAGAAATTTGACCAGTGTTTAGAATTCTGACCTCAACGCCATGTGTATAACCTATTTTGAAAACCAGAGAATTTCCTCTTTACATATTCCAGTGGCTGGAATTAATTTTGGAAGTGCATGCTACACAGTGACAAGGATTACTTCACTTTTTGTTCCTGCTGATGATGTTCAAGAATGTTCTAGTGGGCTACGATTGGCATGGCTCTATAGAACAGAACTGTCCATATCACAGATACTTGTTGACTACATGACTACATCTTGGAACAGCCTGGGAGCTTATTAAAATTATAGGTTTATAGATTCACATCTGCAGATATTTTTATAATTTCAGGGTTTGTGGAAGAGCACTTGAGATCAATAGCTTATACCAAACCCTTGGTTTAGGTGTTCCATGCATTCATCAACTCTAAGGACAAAATCACTCTCCATTCACAAAGACTCTGAGACCATGGTATTACTCATTTCATAAGCAAACTTTTAATCAAGACTATGAGTCAAACACTGCGACAAATTCTGAAATGTAAAAAATAGTCTTTTTCTTTACCATGCTAACTGTTGACAGAGAAACAAAAGGAATATTAGCACCAAAGAGTACATTACCATTGCTGTGGGAATTGGTTTATGCACAGGGTTCATTGAAATCACATAAGATGGCTATTATAATCTCCTGGCTTCTGTCACTTTCTCTAGCTCTTTCTTTTGGGTCTTTTTCTCATGCAGTCTAACACAGGTTTTATTTATATCACTTCATTTAATCTTTACACCATCACCAGTAAGACCAACATTTATGATTTTAAAACATAAGGAAGCTAGAAATTGGAGGGATTCAAAAAATTGTCCAAGGTTATATGCCTAAGTAACAGGGAGAGAATTCAAAACCACAGTTGTGTATCCCAAAGCCCCAAAGTACACCCTTCACATTTTGCAAATTACCTAGAATGTTAAGGATAGTTGCCTCAGAAAGTGAGTAATGCAGTTAGTCCTTTGCACAAGGAAATAGCTTGAATTTTGAGCTCTTTTCTGAGTTCTAATAAGTAACACATCCAGTCAATTTGAGCAATTTACATCTCGCTTGGGGAACAATGAGTTATTTTACAATGACTATAACAACAATTCATAGTTGGATACAGCCTTTCATTTTGTTGGCTCCTGTTTGCTTTGGCACTGACAAAAATCAAGCCACAACTCATGTCCCTTCCCAAGAAGCCATCTTGTTTTCTCACATTAGAAACCATGCCCATATGCTTTGCCAGCTGCTGTTTATAAACATTTTGTGGTGGCTCAAGAAAATGAAATGCAGATTAAAAGACTACAGTGAAAATATACCATATTCAAACACATCCTTCCTCTAGAAGGGAACAAATTTGATTTGGTACTACTGAATCTTGTTAGTCAACATGAAGGTTAAAACTATTATGATCTTATTTAATCTTTCAGCCAAAACTGTTATGCTCTGACTTAAACTTTCAGCCAAGGTCAGCTTTGAAAGGAATCAAAAGTTTAATGGATTAAATGGGTGACACACATGTTTAAAAGCAGCATGAGAGCAAGCTTTATCAGAGTAAATTTAAAATAACTACCATTCAGAGCTAGCATTTCATCATCAGGTTTTGGATGAAGGTTGTGAATAAAGGGAGTATAATCTCAGAAAATAGATTTGGAATTCAAACATTTATTACCTCTATGTGACGAGTGGTAGAGGATGGATAGTCTTAAGAGTTGATGTGTTAAGTGTTGCGTTATATAGGAATATTGCATTAGGTGTGTTTGTGCATGGCTTTTCAATTCAATACTAGCCATGTTTCATTTCTGTTTCTTTACAATAAAAATTCTGTTCTAATGAATCAAGTAATAAAAACACATACTATTGGCACCAAATATCTAAACTTTATAATAAATACCTGTGAACATGTAGATAATTAAAAAACACTTAACTTCTTTTTCTCATTTGTATTACAGTGTATTCTATTTTTAAAAAATGTAATGCCAACATAAGAAGAACTCTCAGGTAAATAAAGCCTTCTGAAGTCTTTCCAAATATCCCAAGAGAAATGCTAACATGAAATTTGTACCTAATAAATTCTAGCAACCTATTTCTCAGAATTAATCATATATAATAAATTCTAGCAACCTATTTCTCAGATTATAATAAAAGAGTTTTAGTATTTTATATATCAAACAAAGATTTATTTTATTTTCCTGGTAGATTAATTTAGTATGACCTCACTATTAAGAAATTCTACTTCAGTTTTTTTCTTTTCCTTTGTTCTAGAAACTTAGACATGAATTTTCTGTATTAATTGTATTCAGTTTCTCCAATAGTTTTATTCATTTTATCTGATTAAAAAGGAAAATAATTCCTTCTTATCTTGAGCAACCATACCAATAATTAGTTTAAGGAATTTAAAATACAAATACTTTTGAATAGCAAAGCAAAACAAAACAAACAAAAAAGTGGTAGAGCTGCTAGGGGTTAAAATACAAGCAATTAGATTTAAAGCCCATTATAAGGAACACAAAGTTTGGGATAGAGATAAGCCAAGAATATGAATACGATGCTCAGACACAAAATAATTCACAAAAATTGTCTAAAGTGGTATGGAAATGTTTCTTTTAGTGTGTAAGACATCAAGAAAGTTTCATGGAGACTTTGACATTTAATTTTATTTCTTTTTTTTTATTAAGTCATATACACATAGATCATGAATACATTTATGCTTTTGCAGGGTACAATGTACTGATTTTTTAATACAATTTGGAGTGCTTACATCAAACTAATTAATATAGCTTTCGCCTCATTTACTTGATTATGTTAAGACATTTATGTTCTATACTTGATAGATTTGACTTGTACCCTTGCAATATGCTCTATAGATGTGGTCCCGCCATTTACCCTCCCTGAATCAACTGAAACTGGACTCACACTTTCATCTCTAAAAAAAATTGACTCTTACTGGATAAAAGTTAAACTTAAACTTAAGACATGAAACCATAAAGATTCTTGGAGAGTGCAAGGGAAACACTTGAAGAAATTGACCTGGGAGAATACTTTATGAGGAGGGCCCCCAGGCGATTGAAGCAATACTAAAAATACATTACTGGGATCTGATCAAACTAAAAAGCTTCTGCACTGCCAAGAACACAGTAAGTAAAGCAAGGAGACAGCCCTCAGAATGGAAGAAGATATTTGTAGGTTACGTTTCTGACAAAGGTCTGATAACCAGAATCCACAGAAAACTCAAACTTATTAATAAGAAAAGAACAAATGATCTCATTTCATTATGGTCAAGAGACTTGAACAGAAGCATCTGTGAAGGAGACTGGTGTATAGTCTACAGGCATATGAAAAAAATGCTTATTATCTTTAATCTTCAGAAAAATGCAAATCAAAACCACTTTGAGATACCATCTAACTCTATTAAGAGCAACCCACATCACAAAATCCCCAAACTACAGATGTTGGTGTGGATATGGAGAAAAAGGAACACTTCTGCACTGCTGGTGGGAATGCAAGCTAATATATTCCTTTTGGAAAGAAGTTTGGAGAACACACAGGGATCTAAAAATGGACCTGCCATTGGATCCTGCAATTCCTCTACTAGGAGTATATCCAAAAGACTTTATTCACTTTACAAAAAAGATATCTGCACCAGATTATTCATTGTAGCTCAATTAGTAATTGCCAAGTCATGGAAGAAGCCCAAGTGCCCATTGACCCATGAATGGATTAATAAATTGAGGTCATACATATATATCATGACATCTAATTTTCAAAAATTGGTAGAGAAAGAAATTAGGATTTAGAAAAGCAGATTAGATATGAGGGTTAGGCTGCAGTAGGAAATAGTATCAGCAAAGGGTCAGATGAAGAAGAAAAATATATATACTTGGGGGGATCAAAACATTCATTCCCTTTCTGCCATTCTGTTCCTACCACTACTTGGTATTTGTCACAACATGTAGTGATCTTTTTATGTCTTTCTCCCTATAAGACTATGTACTACTCAAAGATTAAGACTTTATTTTACCATCAATACATCTCTATAATCTAGCATAATCCCTGATACATTGAGAATTATTTATGTTTTTAAACAAGTAAGGGAATAAATATTTTAATCAAACTGAAATGTAAGGAAGCATTTGGTACTAAAATTAGGATTCTAATTGAGCCTAGCTTCAGACTTGTCAGGAAACAGTGGGGGGCAGGAGCCCAGCAGGATGGGTAATCCAAACATAAAAAGAAAGTTTGCACTGATAATGTTGGTAAAAGGGAGAGATGAATTGTTAGTTACTGGAGATTCTAAGTAAAAAATTGATGTAAATGAACTATGCTTTGGGAAGAATAATCTGAATACATCAAGAAAACTAAACCAAAGTGAGTGTGGCCTTAAGGAGGAAGTCAAGTTTCTAAAGATAAATAAAAATTGAAGATAGAATCAAGTTAATAGCCCTGAACATGAGCTTGTGGTGAGGGCACAATTGGATGGATTTGCAGACATAATTCTGCTTCCTGCCTTTTTTGCCCCACCATATTAGAGACCAGCCTTTAGTGGGTTCAGATCCCAAAAAACTTAAACCAGTAAGAGCATGGCCTGGCTATGAGTTAGATGTTCCATCCTCCTAACAGTGTGAGAAATTATTCTCTAGGCCTGGGCTGAATTCAGTCCTGTGGTCCAAGTAACTATCTCCATCCACCTACTCATCCCCTTCTGTGACCACTTGTCTAATTATCAGTCCTGCTGGACTCCTGACCCCCTCCCCCCATCGCTGTTTCTGGACAAGTCTGAAGCTTGGCTCAATTAGAAGCCTAATTTTAGTATCATACTAGTACCCCGGAAAATCTTGATCTCAAAACATCCTTCCTGATATACAACTTGGATACCCATGTTGCATCAAAGAATGCTTCCATCTCAAACAAAACCCCTGCCTTGTTCTATAACAGACAATTGGTCATTATTAACCTTCACCTAATGATTTGGAAAACTGATTAGGCTGACTTTTTGCTTCTTTTTTATTAAAAGCATCCTTATACCACCTGGATAGGTCATGTCTTAGGAAAGGTATAATTAATAAATCTCAGAAACTGATTAAATCCAAAGCATCAGTTTCTGGAGTCAAACATCAATCTGTTATTTTCACCTTTTCCAATTGAGAAAATGACTGTATTAACAGAGTAACGGAGAGAAAGAGATAATTCAGGGTGTTAGAGGAGTAATAAGTTTGACTGGGGACTCCATAAATTTGAGCTGATAGTAACAACTAGGTTGAGATGGAAAATAATGTTTGGTACTTAGAAAAAAAGTCAACCCTAAAAAATAAATATTTTAATTAAATAATAAAGATGGAGAAATTTAATTCAATCATATTTATGATAATTAAATGAACAAAAACAAAAAGGAGAAGAGTTCATAAAGAAAGAAAGTGTTTATGGGAAAACCTTAGAAAGTGACCAGGGGAAGGTGGGATAAGAAAGCCTCATCCAAAGGGAAGGAGTTTCACAAAGAATATATTAACTACATCAAAGTCAAGGTTAAAGATTAGCTTGGTGATGCCCAGAACTTAGAGTTGATCTTTGTGGCACCATTTTCAGCAATGTGCCAGGACTGAAAGCCTGACTGAGAGAGTAGGAACACTCTCCAAGGCATCTGAATCCAAGGCACCAGGTGCAGTCAGGAGTCTGCGCAAATTTCAAGAACCGTGGCAGTGAATGAAAGAGGAAAAGAGGTAACAATTGGAGGAAGAATTGGATGGGGATGAAGTTTTTCTTCTTTAGAGTGAGAAAAGAACCACTTGTAGAAGAGAAACATACAGATAAGGAGTGGCAAACATTATTGGAGAAACATCAGAAAAATTGACTAGCAAAGATTTCTAATCTTCTTCTCAAAGACAGCTACAAATCAAAAACAAGAGGCCAAGATTCGGAGAGGCTTTAGGGAACAAGAAGAAGTAAGGTAGAGACCTGAGTAAGATGATAATGAACTAGACAAATATAAAACAGCATTCAGTTTAACTAGCCTGAGACAATCAAGAACAATGAGGGCCATCCTCCAAAGCTACATTTTGGATGATTTGTCATGCAAATAGTAAAATAACTGACATCTTTAAGCTGCCATGCAAACAAGGAGTGTATGTTCTTAATATGAGTTGAAACACTTGGGTGGATTTAGAGCAAGAATTGCTTTCATGTTTATATTACCCATAGACTCCAACACACAAATACTTAATAAACATTTGTGAATTGATATAATAAAAATACAAATAGCCAATCTTTTTACTAGATGGGTAACTATAACTACCTATATGTTTATAAACATGAACAGACATGTGTGGTTACCTAGCTCATAGAGGGTGTCTTTTCTTATCACTTTTGAACACATGGAGTCCCAAATACCCGGCACTGGCAGTACAGTGACTTGTAAGCCTACAGGAATTGGGAATACATTAGTTACCTTCCAATGGACTACTTCTGGTTTTTATTCACAGGTATGTCATTTCCAAAACAGCATCACATTCTAAATTAACTAAAAGTCTAAACTGGAAAGGCAGAGGCGGAAGTATCATCCATCTTGTTCTGGTTTGAATGTGCCCCCCAATGTGTCACATGTTCAAAATAATCCCTCCATCTTCCTGAATAGACTGATGCTGCTATCATGGGAGTAGGTTTATCACCAAAGTGAGCTCTCTCTGGCTCTCGTGCTCTCCTCCCATCACTCTAGTGTGCTCTCTGCCATGTTATTATACAACAAAAAGCCCTCACTAGATGCAACTCTTCAACTTCCGACTTTCCAGATTGAGAACCATGAGCTAAACAAACTTCTTTAAAAAAAAAATAAATTAGCCAATCTATGTTGTTCTGTTACAGCAACAGAAAATGGATTAAGACACCTCCAATTGTCTTTTCCACAGCCATTACATGAAAAATTCAACTATCCATCATAGCTCTTGGTGCTAAGGAGTCTTGAGCTTTAGAGGACAGTCTACCTAGGTTAAATGGTATAAATTAACTGACTGTAAATGCACAGAGTTATAAATTCTTGAAGCTCTTGCTATGAGGAGTAGAAAAAAGAGAGGATCACCCTCATTTCTAACATCAATAACTTATATTTTAGTTGGGAATTAATGCACCCAGTCTGGTATACTATGTAATCAAGATAAGTACAATTTGCTCTGTACTTTCCATGTGTCATCCTGGAAACATAATGTTTTCACCCACCCTGTGAGATAAGTATTGTCTCATTTGCAGATGAAAAGACTGAGGTTCTAAAGGAGAAGTAATTTGTTCAGTCTTCACATTGCTATTAAGTGGCTACACACTCATTGGATTCTCCAACTACACCACACTCTCAAGAAGTACAGATGTATCTTGAAGAGATACAGAAAAAATACATCCAATGTTTTATTCACAATGGGAGTTCACTGAGTAGTTTCATGGAAGGAATAGAGTCAACATAATTCCAAAATTTTAGCTCTTCTATCCTTCATGACTGTACTATTCTCTGCCTAAGTAGTTTCTAGTTCTCTGCTTTATGTACTTCACACTGTGACACCAATCCCCATCTTTGTGGAAACTATGATTTTTTCCTTGACAACTGCCATTCCCACATTCCTGGTTGCATGCAATAACTCTGATCCCTTGACTCTTCTACTTCATTCTTATCGTGAGCTCCTCCTTCACCACTGCCAAAATCCCCAGCCAGGAAGACCTAGCTCTAGGAAGGAGCATGAAATTCTTCTGTGTATAATCTCATTGCATCTAAAATTCTATTGTTATAAAGACTGCACATTCATAACAATAAACAAAGAGGGAAAAGACCTTCAATAAAAACTGTAAAAATTGGTTAGGGAATTTAAAAAGGAGTTTAAATTACTTCTTTTGACTTTTCTAACTGCGTAAGCATGAAAAATCTCCCCACATCTTCAACTCTTCAGAATTGTATGGATTAAAAAGAAATCATGGTATCATAATATATTGGAAGCACTGCCAAAGGGCCTAGGACATAGTAGGTGTTCAAAAATTATATCCTTTATACCAAAGAGGAACATACCTTCAGGCAGGGAGATTAAGACGTGTCTGAACCGTACTTCAAGTGCTATATTATTAAATGGAGTTTCTGTAATGGGGAGTACCCAGGGGCAAGCTTTCTGTCACCTTGCAGAGGAGATACTATGAGCATATTAAATACCTTTTTAGTTCCTGCCAGAAACCAACAATTTGGTGAGGGGATGGAAAAAATGAACCTTTCTCATTTGTTTCCATGAATTTAGCTTGTATTTCTGATATTTGACTCCCATCACAGATTTAATCTTTTTCCATTTAATCTGTATCCTTCTGTCTTGAATCTCCTGACCTTGTTCTGCTCCAGTTACTAGCCACCTTCAGCCCCCAGTTTGGCATGAATCTCTGAATTCTTCATAGTGATTAGTGTTTACACATTATTTCTTTCCAGACTAACACTAACTTTTTGCTGACTCCTTGTCTGAGTGCCTTGTGATCTATTTTGTGCCTCTGGCCAAGTCAATCTCCAGTCCTGGTTCCTTTTATTCCACTCTGCCCATGACCTGCCCAGTTCTTATGTCAAGCCTAGATTTTTATTGTGCCATATAGGATTGTGACTTTCACCCCTATCCTGCTCATGGTAATTCTTAGATTACTTGGCATGAACAAAGGAGCTATCAATGCCAGCTTCCCATTAATTCTCAGGAGCCTATAACACATTATTCTGGGAATTCGGCCCACAATGTGTACAATAATTCCTTGTATTGTCTCATCTCCTAATATCTCTGACCTACAACCTCTCTTCCTTCAAGCACGGAAATTCTATTGTGACCTGGAAATCACCAAAAAATCCCTATTTGGCTATCCTCTAGGTTATAGGCTTTGACAATATAGCAATGACAATCTGACGTATCAGTGACCTTCTGGATGAAAAGAACACCTCTTGGAATGAAAAGGTGTGTATGGTCATTAGTATAAATTGTTTGGATAATTATTTTCATTGGATCATCTAATTCTTATACTGCACTGTTTAATGAGATTGATTAGAAGATAGTGGAGTGAGGTTTTAGAGTTAGGTTATGGCTGTAATTTTTTTTTTTCAAAATATATACTGACACCCACCTTGACATGAATTACATAGTTTCCTAGGGCAGGTAAAAAAAAAAATAGTATAAACTGGCTGCCATAGAGAACAAAAATTTATTCTTTTGCTGATAAGTATCATCTATGGACTCTAGGAAGGAGGCCGAGGTGTCAGGTAGGCTGATTGCTTCTGGAGGCTCTGAGAAACTGTCCCAGGCCTCTCTCTTAGCTTCTGGTGGTTGTTGGCAATCCCTGGCTTGTAACCCAGTGTGTGCCACTACACACTCTGCCTCTGTCACCACATGGCTTTCATCCTGTGTGTACCTGTGCGCCTTTGCATTTCTGCTTTCCCTTCATCTAAGGACACCACTATTGGAATAGGACCCACTCTAATCCAGCATGAGCTCATCTTAACTTAACTACATCTGCAAAGACCCTATTTCCAATTAAAGTCACATACTGAAGCTACAGGTAAACATAAATTTTGAGGGACCCTACTCAACTCAGGATATAAATATTAGTGAGAACAATTATAAAGCACTGAATATCTAGCACATAATTATGGCTTAAAAACTAGTAATTATTGTTACTTGTGGTTTACGAAATTGCCTGATGAGCACTGAGGAGTGTTGGAGAGTGCTAAGTATGTAGAGAGACCCAGAGGAATTTATCACAACCATGTCGTTGTACGCTTTTCACTGTTTTTTTTCTCCAGCTTCATACAATTTAAACTCTGTGCTCAAGGCGAGTAAATTCAATCTGAAATCGGTTTAGTTTCATGTAAGTCAAATTAGTACCTCTGAAAAATAAGCAAGGACTTAGCAGAACCCTATAATGTCTTGAATTAAATTTTGTCCCAAATTGCCCTGCCATTTGTCTGATTGCTCATTAGTAAAGGGAGGATCCATCACTGCTTCAGAGGAAGCTGTGGGAATTTTGTTTGTTTTAATAGCATGCTTCCCTTTGCTTAGTCTTCATGGAATCCATAGATGGTATTTCTCTGTTCCTTTCATAAATATTGTCTGGGTAATAAAATTAAAGTTGTAATCTTTATTAGCTATAGGAGTTTGGAGGGAAAAATACAACCACCCCACTACCACCACCACCACCACCAAGTTAACTGAGATTGAGCTGAGATATAGGCAACTGATCTGGAAGAAGCAGGAGAATCAATCCCTTTAGCAAGGGGGTCCTTTGTCTTTGGACTTGTGCCATTCTGCCTCCCAAGTCAATTCCTAATTTGCTCCCCCACTCTTTCAAATCAGCTATTACTTCTCCTCCACATATTAAAATTGCCTTTACTGGGTATCCCAATTCAAAATCCAGCCTAAACTATTTTCATGTCTGACAAATACTATTCAGCTTGAAATAGTGAAGGGAATCCGGCCACGTGTGTGACAGCAGGAATGTAGCTGGAGGACTTCGTGCTAAGTAAAATAAGCCAGGCACAGAACTGCCTGATCTCATGCATATGAGGCATGAAAATAGAGTAGGATGGTGATTTCCAGGGGCTGAGCTGGAGGAGGAGGAAATCAGAAGCTGCTGTTCCATGGGTATTAAGTCTCAGTTATCCCAGATGAACAAGTTCTGAAGATCCACGGCACAGCATTGCACCTGTAACTAATGATGCTGCACTGTACACACAAAAACTCCTTAAGAGGGCAGATTTCATGTGAAATGTTCTTACCATACACACAAAAAACTAGCCTCCATTACTTCATTGTCTAATAATGTAAAACTGATCAAATAAAATATAAATCGTAATATGGCTCCACAATTCAATCTGTAAAAAGAATAGCCTATATGACAACAAAAACTTGTTGACTGTATAACAAGGACAACATTTTTGAATGATTGATATTGCCAGCCATTGTTATAAAAGCCTTATACATATGATCTAATTTAATAATTATAACACGTCTTCCTATAAATCAAGTATCATTACCATTCTCATTTTTCAAATGAAGAAATTAAATCCATAATGAATAAGTAACTTGCCAAGTCACACAGCTGGTAAATTGTATAGCTTAGAAAAGGCTTGGAGAGGGAGGGAAGGCACAGAAGAGTGCCTGGAATGGAATGGAATACAGTGGAATACATATACAGTGTCAGCTTCTAGAAGAGGAAATTACAAAGAAAAAATTTGTGGTATTATTTGATTTTATTAAAACTGAATGGAGATAAAGAGAGTATATTTTAGAATATGCTCTTATAAGACATAAAAAATACTTAGGAGGGTTAATTCTGGAATATGAAAATAAAAGGGAGAGATAGTCAACCTTTTACTTTATTTTTTTTTAACCTTTCACTTTATAAAGGCCTTACTGTTTTATGTTTTTCAAAATGAGTATGCTTTAGAATAAACAGATAAGGAAAAATTGTTCTCACTACTTCCCTACTTTGATATTAGGTATTATCTGTCTGTATGACATTATATATTATACTATAAGACATTTTGAGGTCAGATAGCGTCTAGATAAATTTCTCTCAGTACCTTATTCTTTTCATGAATCAAGTGTGACTATGAGGAAAAACTCCATACTTGCACTGTTGTCTTTGTTTTACCGTTCTGTAAATTCCTCTTTACTTTTTCTTTTTCCCACTAATAATTTATTCTGACAGGCTGCCTCTAATCCACTGTGAAGGTCATTATAAAAACAGATAGCTGATGCACACTTTTGCATTCACCAAAAGAATGTTGTGGAAAACATAGTTTAACACATCATACTGTACTTTCTCTTTCAAAAAAAAACGACAAGAATATTTCTATAGATTCAATATCAAGAAGCGTTTTACTCCACTGAGTAAGTGCCTTGGTCTTATTGTGTGGACACTTTGAGACAGTTAACTAACCATTGTGTTTCTTCATGATCTTCCAGAAATCTTAATGATGTATCTATTTCCTATCATCAGGAAATAGATAATTTCTGGCAGAATGTGCTTTGTCTACTAATCGCTCTCTTGGTTTCATCTTACTTATTTCCCCTTCTTTCCTCCAGATTTGTTAGCTTATCCTTTTAAATTCCAATTTTATTGTTGTATTTGATTACTGCCTTAAATCTTTTTTTGTTTTGTTTTCTTTTTTTTAATTAAATCAGAGCTGTGCACATTAATGCATTTATGGGGTACAATGTGCTGGTTTTATATACAATTTGAAATACAACAAACTAGTTACCATGGCCTTATAACAAGGCAAAATAAAGTGAAAAACCATTAAATAACAAACATTAATTTACATACATTGGTTAAAAAAACATGTTAAATTATAACCTGGTTGAATTTAAATTGCTGTCATTTCCAAGACTGGAAAAGCAAGTATCTAACGTACCAATATTAAAATGAAACCACTATAAACAACTATATGCTCACATGAAAGAAGAAGACAAGTATATTCTAGTGGGGAGAGGGGAAGGGGAAAGAGGAGAAGTGAGGGTAACTGGGAAGCTCTCATCTAATGAGCACAATGTAAGGGTATAGAGCACACTCCCTTGGTGAAGTGCTCAACTACCACTTGAATTTTACCTTAGAAATGAAAACAACAAAACCTAAATATCGATACCTTCATATCAATCTGAAAATAAAAATAAATAAATAAATAAATTCCTGTGATTTCTAAGATGGCTATTTAAAAAAGGTTTAATTATGCACTTTTCCAATACAGTTATCAGATTCTACTTGGAGTGTTGTATGGACATCTTATAATTTGAAAGAAGAGATGAGACTGAAAAATAAAAATCACTATAATTTTTAAAAGTTATATAGAGACCTCATTTTACAAGCGCTTTTGAAGCATCCTGCAGGGAAAATTGCATAGACCTAGTGTCTTCCCCTGAAAATTTAGAATTATGAATGAAAGGTACACTACACCCAAATTAAGCAGTTCTGTATCTAAGGATTGAGACTCAAAAGTATTACTGTCATTCGAAAAGTCAATGGTGCATTCAGTCCCAGTTGAAAGTAGATACTGAAAACCATAACAGGGATCATGCCTCTTTGAGGTAAACAAAGGCCAATTCCCAGGAGCCAGGAGGGCTTAAAAAACCTCTGAATTGTTCAAATAACATCAGAGGAACATTCCAAGAATGGTCTTTTTTTTTTCTTATTAAGTCATATATACATAGATCATGAATACATTTATGCCTTTGTGAGATTCAATGCATTGATTATTTGTACAAATTAGAGTGCTGACATCCTACTAATTAACATAGCTTTCACTTCATTTACTTAATCACAGTGTTAAGACATTTGTGTTCAATACTTGATAGATTTGACTTGTACCCTTGCAATATGCTCCATAGGTGTGGTCCCACCATTAGCCCTCCCCTCAATCCCTCAAGCCTTCCCTTCTTCATCCTGGGCTATAGCTGTGATTCACATTTCATATGAAAGTGTGAATGATTATAAATTGCTTTTATAGTAGTACTGAGAACATTGAATTTTTTTCCACTCCTGAAATACTTTACTAAGAAGAATATTTTCCAGCTCCATCCATGTAAACATAAAAGAGGGAAAGTCTCCATCTTTTTAAATGCTGCATAGTATTCCATGGTATACATATACCACAATTTATTAATCCATTCAATGGTCGATGGGCACTTGGGCTTCTTCCAAGACTTGGCAATTATGAATTGAGCTGCAATGAACAATCTGGTGCAAATCTTTGTTGCCAGGTGATTTTTTGTCTTTTGGATATACACCTAGTAGAGGAATTGCCGGATCAAACAACAGGTCTACATTTAGATTCCTTAGTGTTCTCCAAACTTCTTTCCAAAAAGAATGTACTAGCTTGCATTCCCACCAGCAGTGCAGAAATCAAAACAGCATGGTACTGGCACAAAAATAGAGAGGTAGATGTATGGAACAGAATTGAAAACCAAGAGATGAACCCAGACAATTATCATCATTTGGTCTTTGATAAGCCTATCAAAAATATAAATTGGGGGAAAGATTCCCTATTTAACAAATGGTACTGGGTAAATTGGCTGGCGACTTGTAGAAGATTGAAATTGGACCCACACCTTTCTCCTCTAATAAAAATTCACTCTCACTGATTAAGGAACTTAAACTTAAGACATGAAATTATAAAATTCTTAGAGTGCAGGGGAAAAAATTGGCTTGAGAGAATATTTTGTGAGGAGGACCCCCCGGGGCAATTACAGTAACATCAAAAATACATTACTGGGATCTGATCAAACTAAGGATGATCTTATAGAACATTTTTATATATACTCTATTAATTTCTTCAGACATTGGTTCACTAGGAGAAAGCAAAAACCTCTAAAATATTGTGCTAACTCTGTAATAAAGCTGCAACTTTAAATTTAAATATTCCAAGTAAGCACATCAAGTTGCAAAAACATTAAAATGTTCCTAGTACTTGCCATATTAAAAATAAAATTTCCCAAGCTGAAGCCCAATAGGACAGGAATATTTTTCTCATCCTAAATGCAAAAGATCCTTCTCCCTCTGTCTAATAAATACAGTAATCATCTTGAGTTGTCAGCATATGTAATGCCATGTAATTCTCATGACACTCCACAAAATATAGACAGATAGGTTTTTGATTATTATTTTCCAGCTGAGTGGCCCATTGTAACTTAACCACATAAACTGTTGGTACTATACTACCATTCTGGCTGCATGTTACTATGACTTATCACATCCATTGTGTGTGATCATTATCAATATTATTTCTGAAGAATGAAGGCAAGGACACAACTTCTGTTAGCCTTATAGAATTGACAGTTAAAGATATTATTATAATTTCAGATTTCGAAATTCAGTGGTAAATGCTATTTCATTTTAACACATAATCAGTTCCACAAAGAAGGCAATTAAACATGGAAACAGTGCAGATGCTTTCTGGTTGACAAATAATAATGGCTAAAATCATTAAACCTCATTCTCATGAACTTCTACAGGATTTTAGGATCAAACAGATATATTTTCAGATGGTCAATACTACTTTCAACTATTTCAATAATTCAATAATAACTTTGCAAAAAATGGATTTGACATACAAGTCTTTAATAATTAAAGGTATTAAAAGATCAGTTGTCATCAATTGTGGGAAATTGAATTTCATATCCTGATGAGAATTCCTAGTTTAAAACCTTTTGGCTGATCAGCATGAAAAAAATTATAACTTTATTTCTAAAGAAGATACTATATTATTAAGTAAATGGAGAGTATCCACCAAGCTACAAACTTCATCAAGTAAAGATAGATACTCAATCTGAATGCTGTATTGAGGGAAAAAAGCTTTCAAGCAGCCAAATTATTGTTCCATAGGATGCAAGTCTAATGCTACTTACTGTTGAAGCCAGCTGAGCATCTTCAATTTGGAAAGCTGTACTTGAAATATTAAAAATAGGTTAATTAATTTACTTTTACCTAATCAGATGTTTAACACTAAAGCTCACAATTGATTGTGCATTCACTAAAAAATAAGAACTAGATCTAGTAGGATTATATTAGTATGTTAAAATAAGCTAAGCTGTTTCTTTCTAAAATATATCATCAAACTTCACACTGCTCTATATGGGTAAACACAGCAAGAGATGAAATGGTGGCCAGTAATAATTACACATTCCCACTCAGATGGTTCCAGATGTCAATCATCTGTGATCAGTTTTTCCTCGGCAGACATTTTCTACCTTTATTTATTGGTTTAAATTGATACTGACTTTCACATGCTTCATGACAAATGCAATTAATTACATTATCCTGAGGTAAAGAGTTTTCAGGCTGGAATTTTTAGTAGCCACAAGCAAAGTGACTTTCATGTGGTCTACAAATTCCCTCAACAGTTTTTCCTCCACAGCTTCTGGTTTTCATAATATGAAAGGTCTATTGTTTCAACATGTTCATTTTGTTTTTAAATATAACTAGTATCATATTTCTTATTATATTTCTTTTTATTGCTATTACATAATTCAAAATAGAACCATTTGAATGTGAAGAATTTTGAAAAATTAAAGAAATGTTATATTTTGAACACATATTTCCAAAGTTGAAATTTATTTTTGTCATGTACTCTGAGCATCATTCAATAATTGGTAGGTGCCTAATAGACAGCAACTCCTATGGATTATGCTGTAGGTTGACCCTTTATTTCCATCTGTAAAAAGAGAGTGTAAATCAATATAAAAATGGGTAAACAGAAAATTCTAGTTTTCTTCTGCTTCCTACCTCAGTGGATCTGGAAGATAGAGAGCTGGAGCTAAAGGGTATTATTCTTAAGCCTTAAGATCTCACAGTTTACCTTGGTATTTTCTGACATGCTTAGTACCCAGCACCACCTCCTCTTCCTCCCCCCCCCTCCTCCTCCTTCTTCTTCCTTCTTCTTCTTCTTCTTTTATTTGAATGGGAAGTTCTATTCTATATCTGTCTCGCTTTTGTATTTCAGAAGCAGAAACTTATTTATCTTTATTATATTCACATCTGGAGAGGAATTTTGCTTCAGGATAAATCATACTTTGAGTTTCACCCATATTTGATTTAGATAATATTAAGATGAAACTTTGGAGTTTAGAGTTTAGAGTTCATATTGATAGGTCCTAAGAGTTTGGGGACTATTGGCATAAAATGAATGCTTTCCACATGTGAAAAGAACATGAATTCTGATGAGCCAGGGACCAAATGCTGTGGACTGAATGATTTGTGTTTCACCAAAATTCATATGTTGAAGCCCTATTTTCATACGTTGAAAGCCCTATTTTCCAATGTGATGGTATTTGGAGTGAGGCCTAATTAAGTTATGAAGCTGGAGCCTTCCTAAATGGGATCATTGCCCTTATAAGAAGATACATGAGATAGCTCATCTTTCTTTCTGTTATGTGAGGATATAAGAAAGTTAGAAATGAAAACAATATAGCCTAAACATTTGTACTCTCATATTAATCTGAAATAAAAAAAGAAAAAGAAAGTGTCCATCTGAACGCAAGAAGAGAGCCCTCACCAGGAACTGACTTGGCTATCACCTGGATTTGGACTTCCCAGACTCCAGAACTATAAGAATTAATTTCTGTTATTTGAGCCACCTAATCCATGGTATTTTTTTGGCACAGCAGCTCAAACTGACTCAGTCTCTAAACACACCTACACTTCTCATATCTGAATTTCCATCTTAGGTGTGACTGGGAAACTACACATTTACAAAGGTTTTTAACTCTATACTACACTTGATCTTAGACAAAAGGCCAAGAAGCTACAAAGCTTTTTAAATGTTTCTGAGGCACAGGTAGTTATGGAAGCTCTAAAATCAAGAATGCTGCCTGTCAGTGATAAAATATGAGTTTTTATCTCATAAAACTCATAAAAACAAAAGATTGTTTTGTGAGATCTCTTACTTCATGCAGATGTAGCAAGTGAAAAAAGATGATTTATAGGTAAAGCAGCAGTAAATGGAGCACATAAAACAAAGCAAAACAGATTTTCTCCAACTAGACCTTTGGATATAAAAGTTAGAACTAAACATATAATTAGATGGAGATGTAATATGAAGGAATAGTACAAAACAATGCAAGATAGAAATAGAGAAGAAAATTCAGGTTGTAAAATATAGGAGAGAGGAAAGAAAATGTAATTTAATAGCAATTGCTCATATTATCTGTCTCTATTATATAAATGAATAACAAAATCATGCTTTATATATCATGCTACATTATTTATATTTAATAATATGGAATAATAATCTTTATATTTTATTCATATCATACCCCTATTTTTCTTAATGCTAAAATAGCAATAGTTCTTTATATTGACATACCAGAATTTTCTTAACTAATTCCAACAATAAAAAACAGAAAAATTAAAAGAACAAGTCATGCATAGAGTTTTTATGCACAAAGAACACATAAAAAGTGTTCAGCTGCTTTAGGAATTGTTACTGAATATTAAAACGACAATCATATAATTTCTCATGAAGCAGATTGTTCAAATTACTTATAGCACTTAGTTTGGGCCAGACTTTGGGAAAATCTTGGTACTCAAGTAATTTTGGTTAGAATATAAATTGAAACAAGTCTATTTTAAAGGGATAATTGTCAAGTTTCTATAAGAATTAAAACTTCAGCTCTAGAAATTTATCCTGTTTACACAAAGATGTCCACGGGTATTCACTGTTGCAGTGCAATCAAGTTATGTATAAAAGCATACCTTATCATAAACATTAAAGCACAATTTGAAATGTATTAAAAAGAGCTATTAAAAGTTCTTCTCTTACTCTAGGTATCTTACTCTCAGAGAAAACCTTTTCTCAGCATTTCTGATTATACTTTTATGATATAGTTATGACCATCACATAAATAATAGGATTTTATCTCTATTTCTAGATTGATAGTCTTCAGATAGTACCCATTTGCTTCCTACTTTGACTTTTGTCACTTACAAACTTCCCATCTACTCTTCCAAGTTATAATAAAACATTTTTTCCTATTGGTTGTATTAATAACTACCAAATAGTACATTTAAACCTCTGCTTCTTATTCCATCAACATTTCATCTACTATGAAAGATGAGAAAAATTAGGCCCATGAATTATGTTCCACATATGCTTGCTGCTATGACACCCTAAGCTGTGAAGATATCCTTAAATAGATTTTGTGTAGTTTTAAATATATTTTATATACATAAAGTTTGTAGTATTTATATTATATTCTTTAAATATGATTATCTGTATTTTTAATCTAAGTTGATATGAAAGATCAATTATAAATGAAAAGTACTTACACTGTCTTAAATATATGAATTTAACTATATCACAAACCAAGTGATATAGTTAACCAGACAGACAAATAAATGCAATTATGTGACCCTAGACCATGTTCTTCAAAGATGAATGTATGAAGTGTCAAGGTCATATGCATTTGCTTTTGTTATACCACAGCAATTTCTTAGGAATTCTTTAATACTTTAGATGGCTTTATACTTATGTAATTTTTTAAACTTTTTCTTATTATTTTACCTTGCTAATCTCAACATAGGTTTAATCTACTGAAGTTGAAATAACACAATTATATGCACATATATAGATAGAGTGTGTACATAACTACATTTGAAAGCTCTAAAGGTAAGCAGTACATTCTTTTTAAATTATTAGCTGCTACACCTGTGGTGCATCTTAGACAAGTACAGGTGAAACTTACTAAATGCAGAATATAAATGTCTTAACACAATAACTAAGAAAATGCCATGAAGGCTATGTTAATCAGTTTGATGAAAATATTTCAAATTGTATATAAAACCAGCACATTGCACCCCATGATTGCGTTAATGTACACAGGTAGGATTTAATAAAAAAATAATTATCAGCTTCTTCTGCCTGAATATTAGTAGATTAATAAGAAAATGGGAGAGAAAGAAAATCAGAAGTTATTTATTCTTTACATAGTTGTAAATCTTTGCAAATCTCACAAATATTAATTTTTAACATCATTGATCCTTTGCATTTACACATAAGATTGCAAAGTGAGAATCACAAATAATTAAACACACATGGTTGAAAGACTGTTAAAAACAAAAATTGAACTAAAAATTTTCAACAGTATTTTATAATAAGAATCCCTTCTGTCACACTATCCATAAGCCTTCTCTCCTCTGGTCTGGAGCAACACATTAGCCCATTAGGTGAATAATCATCAATGAAATGAGAGCATTTTCTGGCTGCTGTTTTATAGCCCTCAGCCAAACTTTGGTCTCATTCAGATAGTCTTATGCGCCTTCTCTCTAAATGAAATCCAAGAGACAAGACATAACTTTTAACATTTGAACTATTTTTAGACTTATTGATATAATTTGACCAAGACCTGTTAGTTTGTGAATAAGCCCTGTCAAACTGTCCTTTTGACTTGCTATTTACAATTTTGTTCTTTGTTAACTATATTCTAGTGTAATATAAATGACTCCTTCATTCTAACCAGAGTTCTCTGAATTTTATTTTTGCTTCACTATTCCATATATCTGTGTAACAATTTCCTTTAATAGTTTAAATTAGGGGGGCGGAACTGGATGGCCAACTGGAAGCAGCTTCCAAAAGAGGCTTCTGTCCAAAAGGAAAAATAACCTCCAGAAACTGTGCAATTAAGCTAAGACTGGGAGCCCAGCCATGAGAGAGAAGTGATAACTGCAGGTCACCTCTGCTGAGGCAAGCAGCATCTCCAAGAAAGCAAGCTTCAGGTACAAAATTCATCTGAAAAGAAAAGCATACGTCTCCTCCCCCAAGAAAGCCGTGGATTTTTTGCTTTTCTGTTTCCTTTCTTTTTTCTCTTTGTTTGCTGCTGTGGGTTTTCTACAGACAAGTGGTGAACGGTGGACCTCTTGTCTCACCCCACAGAAGAGTGCTGTGGGAAGTGGGTTCTGCTTCCCCAGAGCGACCCTGATGGACTCTGAACACTCTCTTGGTAGGCAGAAAAACTGAACTAAAGTTTTCCCCACCATTCTGAACTTACAGTACACTCTTCCCCCCTTACCTGACAAACAAGAAGCCTAAACCCCGCTGAGACTGAGGGAGGAGCACACCCTTCCCATGCCTGCTGGAACAAGTGCCCTATCTGCAAAAGACTCCGGGGGCCTCCCTCCCTCCAGCCAGGGAATCCACTGGTGACCGTGGGGCACTTGCCGGGCCTCCTCAGGCCCACCCTCAGCCAGGGACTCCCCCTGGTGACCACGCGGGCCCATGTGTGGCACCCACAGTATCTACGCAGGCCCACTACTGACCAGGAACTCCCCTGGTGACTGTGCGACCCCACGCCCTGAGCCTAAAGGACCTCCGCAGGTCTGCCTTCTGTCAGGGACTCCACTGGCAACCACCAGGGCTCTGTAGGCCCAACCCTGGCCAGGAACTCACCCGGCGACCATGCAGCCCTGCGCCCCATGCTTGCTGGACCTCCACAGTTTCACCTTCTGCCAGGGATTCTGCAAGTGACTGCCAGTCCTCTTCAGGCCCGCGCCTGGCCAGGGACTCCCCTGGTGACCGCATGGCCCCATAACCCACACAGACAGGGCCTCCACACCATCACCCTTGGTCAGGGACTCCACCAATGACCACGGCTCTGCACTCCATGCCTGCCTCTGGCCAGGGACTCCAGGAGCCATGCATCATGTGTCCTCCCTCCCATACCCTCACTGCCTTTGCACTGGCTCCACCCATCTGGCCAGGGACTCCAGAAGCTGCATGCCCGGGGCCCTCCTTCTGGAGCCCTCTCTGCCTCTGTGTGGACCCCACCTCCTGACCAGAGACTGCTGGAGCCATGGGCTCTCTTTGCCAAAGTCATTGGGTGCATGGCACTACCACAACCGTGTGAACCATTCCCCGCCCTGCTGCTGGATCTAGGGTTGCAACACTGCAGAGCTGCTCCTGCAGTCAGAACTCCCTGGCTGGGGCAGTCCCAGAGGAGCTACACAGGATCACTCCCTACAAAGGTCTAGCAACAATAGAATAATCCCGCTGGGGTCTAATCTTGGAGAGACACCTTCTCAACTCTGAGGATGACCAGAGGCAATGGTGAAAAATAATCATGAGGCAGAATCAATGGACAAAAACTGGCAATGTGAATAATCAGAGTAGATCAACTCCTCTGAGGAATGACAAGGCAGACACAGCACAAGATCCCTTGCATAGGCAAATGGCTGAGATGTCAGAAATCAAATTCAAAAACCAGATAGCAAATGAGATCAGCAGAATGGAAGAAAAGATGGAATTAGAATTTCAAACAGTAATCCAAAAGATGACCCAAAAGATGTCTCAAGAATTCAATGAATTCAAAGACAAAATGACCAAAGTTTTTTGACACATTCAGACAAGAAGTTGCAGCCCTCAAAGATCTGAGAAATACAGTAGAATCCCTCAGTAACAGAATGAAGCAAGCAGAAGAAAGGATTTCTGACATTGAAGACAAAGCTTTCAAATGCTCCCAAATCTTTGAAGAGGAAGAGAAATGGAAGACAAAAACAGATCACTCTCTCAGAGAGATCTGGGATAATTCAAAGAAAACCTATATTTGCCTCATAGGGATCCCCAAAAGCGATGAAGTGGCTTCATAAGACACAGAGTCTCTTCTTCATGACATTATGAAAGAGAACATTCTAGACATGCCAAGAGATTCTGAAATTCAGACAGCAGGAAGTTTCAGAACTCCAGCACTACTCAACCCGAATAAGACATCCCCCAGACACATCATAATCAATTTCACTAAAGTTAATATGAAGGAGAAAACTCTGAAAGCAGCCAGACATAAGAAAACCATAATCTACAAAGGGAAGAACATTAGAATAACTACAAATCTCTCTGCTGAAACCTTTCAACCTAGAAGAGGGTAGTCATCAACTTTTAATCTCCTAAAACAAAATAACTTTCAACCCAGGATCTTGTATCCAGCTAAACTGAGTTTCATTTATGATGGAGAAATTAAATACTTTAATGACATCCACATGCTGAAGTAATTTGTCATAACTAAACTAGCTCTCCAGGATATTCTCAGACCTTTCTTCCATAATGACCAGTGTAATTCTCCACCATAAAAGTAAACCCACTCAGAAACTTTTGATCAAATTCCAACTTCCACAGTCACAAAAGGATTAAAAATGTCCACCAGACTTCCAAAAGGCTTATCAATACTCTCAATTAATGTGAATGGGTTAAATTGTCCTCTAAAGAGGCACAGGTTGGCTGACTGGATACAAAAACTCAGGCCAGATTTCTGTTGAATACAGGAACCTCATCTTACCTTAAAAGATAAATATAGACTCAAGGTGAAGGGATGGTCATCTATATTCCAGGCAAATGGAAAGCAGAAAAAAGCAGGTGTTGTGATCCTATTCACAGATACAATAGGCTTTAAACCAATCAATATAAGAAAGGATATGGATGGACATTTTATATTTGTTAAAGATATTACTCAATATGGTGAGATTTCAATTATTAATATTTATGCACCCAACAAGAATGCACCTCAATTTATAAGCAAAACTCTAACAGACATGAGCAACTTGATTACCTCCAGCTCCGTAGTAGTCAGAGATTTTAACACCAATTTAGCAGTGCTGGATAGATCCTCCAAAAAGAAGCTAAGCAAAGAAATTTTAGATTTAAACTTAACCATTCAACATCTGGATTTAACAGACATCTACAGAACATTTCATCCCAACAAAACTGAGTACACATTCTTCTCATCAGCCCATGGAACATACTCCAAAATTGATCACTTCCTAGGTCACAAATCTAACCTCAGCAAATTTTAAAAAATAGAAATTATTCCTTGCATCGTCTCAGACGATCGCCACATTTTTCATGGAATAAAATTTGAACTCAATAACAACAGGCATCTGCGTACTCATATAAAAACATGGAAGCTAAATAACCTTATGCTGAAGGATAGATGGGTCATAGACAAGATTAAGAAGGAAGTTACCAAATTTTTGGAACAAAAGGACAATAAAACACAGATTATCAGAATCTTTGGGATACTGCAAAGGCAGTCCTAAGAGGGAAATTCATAGCACTGTAAGCTTTCCTCTAGAAAACGGAAAGAAAGGAAGTTAACAACTTAATGGGACATCTCAAACAACTGGAGAAGGAAGAACATTCCAGCCCCCAAACGAGCAGAAGAAAAGAAATAACCAAAATTAGAGCAGAAATAAATGAAATTGAAAACAAAAGAATTATACAACAGATCAATAAATCAAAAAGTTGGTTTTTTGAAAAGGTCAACAAAATAGATAAACCTTTGGCTAACCTAGCCAGGAAAAAAAAGAGTATAATCTCTAATTTTATCAATCAGAAATGGTAAAGACGAAATAACAACAGACCCTTCAGAAATTTAAAAAATCCTTAGTGAATATTACAAGAAACTCTACTCTCAGAAATATGAAAATCTGAAGGAAATCGACCAAAACTTGGGATCACGCCATCTACCAAGACTTACCCAGAATGAAGTGGAAATGTTGAACAGGCCGATATCAAGTTCTGAAATAGCATCAACTATACAAAATCTCCCTAAAAAGAAAAGCCCGGAACCAGCTGGCTTTATGTCAGAATTCTACCCAACCTTTAAAGAAGAACTAGTACCTAAATTACTAAACCTCTTCCAAAATATAGAAAAAGAAGGAATACTACACAACACATTCTATGAAGCAAACATCACTTTGATCCCTATACCAGGAAAAGACCCAACAAGAAAAGAAAATTATAGACCAATATCACTAATGAATATTGATGCAAAAATATTCAAAAAGATCCTAGCAAACAGAATCCAGCAACACATCAAACAAATTATACACCACGACCAAGTGGGCTTTATCCCAATGTCTCAAGGCTGGTTTAATATACATAAGTCCATAAATGTAATTCAGCACATAAAAAAATTAAAAAATAAAGACCATATGTTTCTATCAATTGATGCAGAAAAAGCTTTTGACAATATCTAGCATCCTTCATAATCAGAACACTTAAGAAAATTGGTATAGAAGGGACATTTCTTAAACTAATAGAGGCCATCTATAGCAAACCCACAGCCAAAATCGTATTGAATAGAGTTAAATTGAAATCATTTCCACTTAGATCAGGAAACAGGCAAGGTTGCCCATTATCTCCATTGTTCTTCAACATTGTAATGGAAGTTTTAGCCATCTCCATTAGGGAAGAAAAGGCGATCAAGGGTATCTACATAGGGTCAGAAGAGATCAAACTTTCACTCTTCACAGATGATATGATTGTATATCTGGAAAACACCAGGGATTCCACTACAAAACTTTTAGAAGTGATCAAGGAATACAGCAATGTCTCAGGCTACAAAATCAACACTCATAAATCTGTAGCATTTACATATACCAACAATAGCTAAACTGAAAAACCAGTCAAGGATTATATTCCTTTCACAGTAGTGCCAAAGAAGATGAAATATTTGGAACTTTACCTAACAAAGGATGTGAAAGATCTCTATAAAGAGAACTATGAAACTTTAAGAAAAGAAATAGCTGAAAATGTTGACAAATGGAAAATCATACCATGCTCATGGCTGGGAAGAATCAACATTGTTAAAATGTCTATACTACCCAAAGCAATATATAATTTTAATGCAATTCCTATTAAAGCTCCATTGCTATATTTTAAAGATCTCAAAAAAATAGTACTTCATTTTATATGGAATAAGAAAAAAACTTTGAATAGCCAAGACATTACTCAGAAATAAAAACAAAGCAGGAAGAATCATGCTACCAGACCTGAGACTGTACTGTAAATCATTAGTGATCAAAATAGCATGGTACTGGCACAAAAACAGTGAGGTAAATGTTTGGAATAGAATAGAGAACCAAGAGATGAATCCATCTACTTATTGCTTTTTGATCTTTGACAAGCCAATTAAAAACATTCATTGGGTAAAAAACTCCCTATTTAACAAATGGTATTGGGTGAACTTGCTAGTGACCTGTAGAAGACTGAAACTGGACCCACACCTCTGACCATTAACTAAGATGGACTCTCCCTGGATTAAAGATTTGAACTTAAGACATGAAACTAAAAAAATTCTATAAGAAAGTGCAGGGAAAACTCTTGAAGGAATTGGTTTGGGTGAATATTTTATGAGGACTCCCTCATAAAAATTTGAAGCAGTATCAAAAATACACTACTGGGACCTGATCAAACTCAAAAGCTTCTCTACAGCCAAGAACATAGTAAGTATAGCAAGCAGACAGCACTCAGAACTGGAGAAAATATTTGCAGGTTATGCCTCTGACAAAGGTTTAATAACCAGAGTCCACAGAGAACTCAAATGTATTAGCAAGAAAAGAATGAGTGATCCCATCTCAGGAGGGGCAAAGGACTGGAAGAGAAACTTCTCTAAAGAAGACAGGTGCATGGCCTACAGACACATGAAGAAATGCTCACCATCCTTAATCATCAGAGAAATGCAAATCATAACTACTTTAAGATATCATCTAACTCCAGTAAGATTAGCCCACAAAGCAAAATCTCAAAACCAGAGATGTTGGCGTGGATGTGCAGAAAAGGGAACACTTCTACACTACTGGTGGGAATGCACACTAATACGTTCCTTTTGGAAGGATGTTTGGAGAATATGTAGAGATCAAAAAATTGACCTGCATTCATCCTATAATTCCTTTACTAGGTATATACCCAGAAGACCAAAAATCAAATTATAACAAAGACATCTGTATCAGAATGTTTATTGCAGCCCAATTCATAATTGCTAAGTCATGGAAGGAGCCCAAGTGCCCAATGACCCACAAATGGATTAATAAATTGTGGTACATGTATACCATGGAATATTATGCAGCCTTAAAGAAAGATGGAGACTTTACCTCTTTCATGTTTACATGGATGGAGCTGGAACATATTCTTCTTAGCAGAGTATCTCAAGAATAGAAGA
>CAUYON010007521.1:0-38684 GCA_963573935.1 Arctocebus calabarensis
TAGTAGCTGGGACTACAGGCGCCCGCCACAGCGCCCGGCTATTTTTTTGTTTTGCAGTTCGGCCGAGGCCGGGCTTGAACCCGCCACCTTCGGTATATGGGGCCGGCGCCCTACTCGCTGAGCCACAGGAGCCGCCCAGCCTCTGAGTTTCTACATCAACACCTCCAGGGTGCTGGCCGCAGGCCTGGCCTTAATCTTCCTGCTGCTGGCCATGAGGGGGCTGGGCCTGCTGGCCTCACTCCCATGTGGGTTTCTGCTTCAGCTGCTAGAGAATTCATCACTTCCCCAACGGGAGAGACTAGTCGAGGTCATTTTTTACCCCCCACAACACCCCAGCACAGACACAGTCCCCAAGCTGATAGTCAGTTGGCCTACTGTGGAGTTCCCACCCCCCCAGCCTGAGAGCCACCATAAGCCCAGGGCCTTCTGTTCTGGGGACCTGGACTCCCCGCAGCTCTTCTACCTAAGGGTAATTCACTACTGGGCAGTGTGGGTCAACCGTCCACTTGTCCCAAGCCCCTCCCTGCTATTGACCTTCTCGGAACTTTCTCCTGACCACTTGGTTCCTTTGAGAGCATAGCTGACCCTTTGTTGTAGACTTAGCACAGTCCAGGAACTGTGATGGGTCCTCAGGGACTTACTTGCATCCTCACAACCCTTTGAAGCAGGTTCTCATTTATCCTCATTAAACAGATGGGGCCAGGCCAGAAGCCTTGACCCCGGAATGACAGTTACCTCTGCCTAGAAGGCCTTACTACTCTCAGCCCCGCGCTGCTATGGTTCAGGTTTTAGCTCATCTTTAACTCTTCTGCCCACTCTGGACCCTAGAGGGCTACACCCAGCCCCTGCGTGGTCTTTGGCTGTCCACCTGCCCCAGGAGGCTCTGAGAATAGCTTTATCCTTTCAGAGCTGAATCCTAAGGGCATAGTAAACACTGAGGATTTGAGCTGAGCGCTTTTCTTACCTGTTATGTACCATCAGGCATGGTGGGGGAGGGGGAGGTACCTTCTTTGTAATCATCAGCACTTCTAGGCCATTTCTCCTCCTTCCCCGGGAATCCTAGTTCCTTTGAGATACATGCTGTCAAGGAGTGCCACCTGCCCCCTTCTTTGTTACAAATAACCGCCATCCTCCAGGTCCTTCCTGGATGTTCTAGCCCTAGCTCATCTCTACCACTGTCATCACTGGTATCTGACCAGTCTGACGCCTTAGACCGGACAGTGTCATCTTTCTTCTTTGACATTTCACTAAACTTTGCTTCTGCACCAATTAGATGCCTATTTCAGTGGTCACGGCCCAGACTAGATGCCACCTCCAGGACATTCTTCCCGCCATCTTTTTTAGCTCATATGCGCACCCCCACCCCCCACCCCGTCTCCAGCCCCAGATCTCTTTACTGCCACTCCCACCCCTTACTTCCTTTTTACCCTGCTTGGGTTCCAAGTTGTCACTAGATCTACTCCCTCGAACATGCTGTCCACTCCCACACCTTTTTGGTTTACTTGCCTGAAAAAACTTCAGCTCTGATTAAACCAACTCTTTACACAGGCAGCCTTGTACTTAAGCACCTAGAGAAGCCACCAGGATGAAAGGCTTGTCCAGCTGTGACCAAACCTCAGAACAAGACTTCGTCACCCACCACTCAGGAATTCCCTCTTGCTTGACTCACATTAGTATTCTGAGTATTACACATTCCTAAAATTCTCTTCCTCTGGATCCATTTCCCCATCTGTGTGGCCAGTCTTATTTGCATGCAAATGTGCTTATATTCTACCAAATCCAGATGTGCCCCCCACTCCATGCCAGGCCCCCCACCCCAGATATTACCACTGTTTGTCTCCAAGGCAGAATTCTTTCCATGGTCTGGAAGGACCACACTGTGCCTGGCCATTCTAACCTGGTTTTTGTCTGTTCTTACCAGGGTCACTGTCATTCTGAGGACCATGGTTTCATGGGCTTTGGCATCTTGGTCTATCAGCAGCATTTGCCATGGCTGGTCACTGCCTTCTTGAAAGGCTTTGTTTTCAGAACCTACCATCTAACTTTGAGACTCTTATCTGTCACCCTACGTAGAATGCCATAGTATCATAGCTCACAACCTCAAACTTTTGGGCTCAATCAATTCTCTTGTCTCAGCCTCCTGAAAAGCTGGGACTACAGGCACCCACCATGATGCCTCGTTTATTTTAAGTAGAGATAGGGATCACTTTCTTAGGCTGGTCTCAAACTCCTGAGCTCAGGCAATCCACCTGCCTTGACCTTCTAGAGTGCTAGGATTACAGACGGGAACCACTGTGCCCAGCCCACTTTGGCTTTCTGTCTAGAAATGTCTTCAGAGTAATGAGTGGTTTTCAAGCTTTAGTGTGTCTCAGAATCACCTGGAAGGCCTGTTAAGACAGCATGTTATGTTACCCTGCCCAAGATTCTTACGTTTAATAAGGAGAAACACGCAGTTTACTCTAATCCACATGGTGAAATACAGCATCCTAACCAGGCTACGTGAATTCCTGGCTTCCTGTGTAGACTCCCGAGGCTCACTGCAGTGTTATCCATACTTAGACTCTTGGGGCCAGTGTAACCCTTGTGGCCCGAATGAGGCTGGGAGCCATGGGTTCCTAAGGCTCACTCCTACCCTACATGTAAAGGGGCCACATCCAACCTGGGCTACTTTTTCTGGTTAATCCCAAGTTACTGTGACTTAGAGCCTGCAGGAAAGATGGAGCAAGGACTCTGCTCAGGCCCTGAGCACTAAAAGGAAGCATTAGAGGCATGCTCACAGTGCTGGTGGCAGAAGGCCCTCCCTGAGAAGGCACACTATAAACCACAGGGCTCCCTGTGGTTGCCCAGTTGTGGCTAAAAGTGGCTTTTAAAGGGTAGCGGTATATGCTTCCAGAAGCTAAGAGTTAGGCCTCAACTTGAGAAATTTAGAGGCAGTGAGTACTGAGCCAGTTAAGGAAAGTAAAGACTTGTTCAAGGACATTTTGCTAGAGTTAGACACATTTACCTTCCAAATCAGCCACCTTTGGGGCCTTCATATACAACAGAGAATTCCCTCTGCTTCCCAGATGGATTCTGACAAGAGTTACTGGGAGATGTTATTTCATCTGCACGAGGCCGGGTCTCCCATTTTAGCCAGTTTTTGTTTTTTCTGTTCCAGTGGTAATAGAACCCTGCAGGGTGGGCACTGCCCCCCAATTTTACAAGTGGGGAACATGGCTTGGAGGTACAATAGCTTACCCACGAATGTAGACTCAGTCTATGGTAAAGGTGGCCGCTAGAGAACCCCAGGGATGCAGATCTAGCTGCAACAGCCCCTGACCTGTTCTGGGTGTCCAGGCTTCCAGGGGGCCCTGCTGAGACTCACCGTAGCACCTAGAGAGCGGACAGAGTTGGAGCTGGCACAAGAACACTCACTGTGGGGCCAGTAGACTCTCGCCTTCTTTGACTCTTCCTCAGAGGTGTGGAGGACCAGCTTGTATCCCTTTAACAGGGAGCTGGGTCCTTGGATAGTCAGTGTCATCAGGGACAGATTCTTTATTTCTGGGCAAAAGACAAGGCAAGGATTCAGAGGCTTCTAGAGGCCAGAACTCCAGGGATGGAGGGAAGAGCAGCAGGGCAGGGGAAGGGCATGCTTACACAAAGGAACACTGAGGACTCTCTGCCTGCTGCTCTGGCCGGGCTACATCATTCCCTGTTGTCTATTCTCCATGTGACCACAGACAAGTTGCCAACCCCAGGGCCCACTTGTTGTGTTTTTGAGACAGGGAGGGTCTCATTCTGTCACCCAGGCCGGAATGTTGTAGAGCAATCACAGCTTCCTGCAACCTCCAACTCCGGGAGTCAAGTGAGCCTCAAGCCTCAGCCTCCTGAGTAGCTGGAACTACAGTTGTATGCCAACACGTCCTGCCAGTTGTTTTTAAGGGGGGTGGATAGGGTAAAGATGGGGTCTTGCTATGTTGTCCAGACTGGAGGGCCCTTTTTGAGTTAGGATGGCATTTACCCATGTCTCCGCCCCCATGGCTCAGTCATTTTAGCAGGAGTTCCTCCCCATCCTTGGAAGCTATTCCACTGCTGATCACTAGAACTCTGGTCCAGCAGAGGCAGGGAGGACCAGAACCAAGACTGCTTTTTCCCCAAGAAGGGTTAGAAAGCAGCTTGTGTATCCATTCAACCTCTCCAACCACCTTGAAAAGCCAACTGTGTCTCATCCCCATTTTAGATAAGATCAGTAAAGTTTGTGTGCTCAAGTCACTAGCCAGGAAATAGCCATTTATGGCAGCCCATGTGGCCTTTCTTCCTAGCTATGCAGCTCCAAGCCAGGCCAAGAGATTTAATCTGCTACAGGGTAGTGGGGTAAGGACCGGAATCAGCCTGGAATCATCTCAGCTGAGGGCTTGGGCAGTATGGGTACAGCCTGAGGAGGGTTGGGGTCAGCCTGGGGTCTCACCTTCGGGGAAAAGCACCTTCCTGGTCTTGTCCTCAAGCTGGCCTACCTCAGCAGGGCTGCAGTTCACAAGCAGGATGGCACCACAGCCATTGGGACCCCAAGTCCATTTTTTCTGCAAGTGACATAGGAATGTCGACTCAGGGAGATAGCAATAAACCCCTATTTCCCAGGCGTCACCTCGTCACAGGGGGCAAAGTCAATCCTTTCTACAGGTCAATAGTGACCTCGGGGGAAAAAAATTTGAGGTCAAAGACCTATAAGAGGTCAGCACCTGCAGTTCATCGAGTAGGGCACCAGCCCCATATACTGAAGGTGGCGGGTACAAACCCAGCCTTGGCCAAAATGCAAAACAGAAAAATAGCCGGGCATTGTGGCGGACACCTGTAGTCCCAAGCTACTCGGAAGGCTGAGGCAAGAGAATTGCCTAAGCCCAGGAGTTGGAGGTTGCTGTGAGCTGTGTGATGCCATGGCACTCTACTGAGGGCGATAAAGTGAGACTCTGTCTCTACCAAAAAAAAAAAAAAAAAACCCTATACGAACAGTCAGGTAACATCAGACAAATGGGCTGAGCAGAAAGGGGAATCTAAATTCGGGTTACTAGTTGCCTACTTCATTCCAGCACAGGGGGGATGTAGGCATAGCGGCAGAGGGGAAGAGATGTCCTACCTGGAGGTGGCAGCTAACTCTTCACTCTGGGTGATCATATAACTAGTCTAGCAGGTGATTTCAGGGTCACTAGACGTCCTAGTCTTTTAAATAAGTTAGGAGTTGTCAGTTCTGGAGTTGCAGCAGTTTGACCAAAGAGACACCATGAGGGTCAAGTACAGCAAGTCTCCAGGCCAGGGCTGGCTCACAGCCTCCGTCCCGCCCTCACCTTTGTCTGTCTGTCATCCGGCGTAGTGATTTGCCCATTGCGATAGATGTCCACCTCCAGGGAGATCTCTGAAACAAAGGAAGGGCATCTCAGCCACCTAGACGGAGCCTAGGAGCTGCAGGTGACCCCTCGGGACCACAGGAGGCAGTTGTCAGGCCACTAGCCTCCCCGCACGCTGTCTGAGAAGAGGCAGGCATCCTAGCCGGTGGCCACTTTTCTCACGAGCAAGTCTGGAGAGGCCTGAATATTCACACATCGATCCCACACCTCCCAGGAATTCACTGAGGTTGTGGGACCATCTCGTGACTCAGCCTTTACCCAGGTGATTCCAGTTTGGAAAGTCTACCTTCCTAGCCTTCTGGAAAGTTCTTGGCCCTCCAAGATGGAGGAAGGGCTCTATGTGTAAGTTCCAAGTTCCTTCAGATCCTAAGAATTGATTCTTCTGCCCAAGTTATTATCACAGAGACCCCTTCTGCTCTGGCACGTACCTCCCATCCCTCCCATCACGTATCAGACAACCACGTGGCTTTATCATGAGCTTCTGTTCATAGCTCTTAACATCCTAGTTCCCACCTGGAATGTCAGAGCCATAAGCACAGACCTTGTTCGTTCCTGTATCTTCAGCATCTATGCACAGATGGCCTGCTGTGACCCAGGCTATTCTGGTACCCAAAGATGTAGCAGTGGGCAGGACAGAAGTCCTCTTATTGGGGGCAGGGAGAGGGGAGACAGATATGCATTGCATCCTATGGTAATAAGAATGTGGGGGAACAGGGCAAGGATGAAGCTGGGGTGTTTCCGACAATCCAGGAGGTCTATGTTGAAATTTGAAAAGACATCTGAAGGAGGCAAGAAAGGAATTGTGCTAACATCTGGGGGAAGAGCCATTAAAGGCGATAGAAAGCACAGGTGGAAAATTCGAGGGCCAGAGTAGACAACAGTGCCCAGAGCAGAAGAGACAAGGGAGGAAAGAGTCACAGATCGTAAGGGTAGAGGCAGGTAGGACGTAGGTTCTGTGGGCAACAGTGACTTTGGGTTTAATCCAAGCAATATCGAAGGCTTTGGACTGATGAGACATAATTTAAGAGCCTATTCGAGATGGATGTGCCACTCTGGCTGCCACATTGAGACCAGGCCTAGAGAAGGGCAACGGTGGAACCAACAAATCCCACTGGGAACTTGGGCTGGGACCCAGACAGGAGAGGATGGGGCTCAGGCCAGAGGAAGTGAATTGGGAATGGTGAGTTACCAGGTTGTGACTGAACTTCACATAACACCCTCAAGATTCACAGATTATGTGGGGTAACAGCTAGAAGATGGAGCTACCCCCTATTGTCACAGAGACAACTAGAAAGGAGTTTTGGGGGTAGAGAAAAAATTAGATTGATTTGGGATCTATTAAGTGGGAGATGTTCATTGGAGGCGCGGGAGATTAGGTTGGGTAGACAATACCCAGGTCGAATTCATGGGAGATGTCCAGCTGGAGACAGTTTGGAGAGTAGTCTGCCCATAAGGTGACACTAGAACCACACAGGTGTTTTCCTGAGCCCTGAGACACCTCAATGACCAGCTTGGGAGATAAAAGATTTGGCAAAAGGCTCTGAGAAGAAACAGGTGTTGGTGGGGGGCGGGGGGTGGGGGTGAGTGCATCAAAGCTACAGTATTTAGCAAAATGCATCAGGGAAACATAACTGGTCAGACACTTTAGTAGGTTAGGGGGGAGAAGGGGTAGAAAACCTGACCTAGAAAAGATGTTAGAGCCTTCAGCAAGAGCTCTGCTGGTGGTAGGGGTCTGATTTGAGCAGATCTGAGGGGAAGGGAGGAGAGACTGAGGACGTAAAGATGGCTCCCAAGTAAAGAGTTGGGGCTCCCTAGTAATAGAATCAGGTTTAGAGATACTGCAACTTGCTCCTGGGCTGATGGGAATGATCCAGAAGGGGAGGGGTGGTAGTATCTTCTGTCACTAAGGGAACGACTTGAACCAGAGGGGAGATCTAGTGAGACAGGAAAAATTAACTTTGCACCGTCTGGTCCATTGTAACTGAGGCAGAATTAACTTTGCACCGTCTGGTCCATTGTAACTGAGGACCAGACAGGAATGGGTGGGTAGGTGACGGTAACATGCGTGAGTTCTGGTTGCTTCTCTTCTCAGAAAATTAGGCTGGCAGTACGTAAAAGGGGTAGGCAGGGGAAGAGAAGTGATTGAGCTTGAAGAAGGGGCTAGTGAGTGGGAATCTTGAGTGAATCCACTTAGGAGTTCATTCCAGAATTCTCTTGGGCCCTTAGGAAGCCTCTTATTGCAGTGAAAGAAACCCTTTTGGGGTCCTGTAATGCCTGCCCCATTCTACCCCCAGAAGTAGGCTGGGCCCTGCTGGGAGCAGCACTCACCAATGCCAGTGAGATACAGCACAGCCGCGCCCAGGGTGTTCTCATGAGTCCCGTAGTATGTGACCAGGACCTGTGGAGACAATATCCAGATCCATGGGAACGTGAGAGGGCAGGGGTGAGGAGCACAGCCTGTGCCACATGCTGAGTCCAGGTGTGTGTCACCTTGGTCTCCTGTCACAGCTTCTAAGCTCCCCATGTCTTGCTGTGAGCTGATACAGGTTCAGGGCCCCGCACTGAGGCTAGAGTCAGTCCTTTGAGCATTTGTAACCTGCCACCACACTTCCAACCCTTCTCCATCAAGCTAAACAACCCACACAGGTGGGATCTACAGCCTCAAAGACACAGGGATCACTTTGCTGTTTGGGGAGAGGAACCGCACAGCATTTCAGCATCTAAGCTATCAACCACCTTATATACCCACGCTGGTGCACCTGCTCTGCTGGGGTGTTCGCCCATGGCTCTAGGAGGTGGGCAGTGGGAAACGGTCCTCCGATGGCTTAAAGTTGCTTACTAAGGACACCCAGGCTGGTAAGAATGGGAACTCTGCCTTTCTGTATCCTGAATATGCTTCTGTTTCCAAGGGGCCTCTGTACATCTAAACAGACCTGCTCTTCAGCCATGGGGCTCACCACGAGGTTCGTCATGAACTAAAAAGAGACCCAACCATTAGCTAGAAGATGTTTACGAGTGTGATCTACCACCTGTTCCTAAATGGAGGCTTTAGCCCTCCAAGGTCAAGTATCCCACTGCTGGCCGCTTTTGAGAATACTAGAGGGCAGAGAATAGTAGTCAGTTCTCATGAGATCTTGAGTTCTCAGTGTACGACTCTTAGGGAATTGCCCACCCTGAGTACTGAGCATAAATGGGCATCTGCACTGCACATTAGCCATCCTAGCTGAGCCCTGCCAGTAAGAACGCCAACGTGTTTCACCAGGTGGAACTGCTTCATTGTGGTTCTCGCCCTGAGCTGTGCTGGACTCACCTGGAGAACTTTGAACTGCTGGAACCAGCCTACCCCCAGAGGTTCTGATTTAACAGATAGGGAATGTGGCCGGGGTATTGAATGTTAAGCAATCCCTGGTGGTTCCATTTTTTTTTTTTTTGAGACAGTCTCACTTTGACACCCTCAGTAGAGTGCGGTGGAGTCCTCACAGCAACCTCAAACCCTTGGGCTCAAGTGATTCTCTTGCCTCAGCCTCCCTAGTAGTTGGGACTCCAGGCGCCCGCTACGACTTTGGTGGTTCTAATCTACAGCCCCTTCTCTGATCAAGTTTCTCCCACATAATCACCACTGCTTCCACCTGTCCGTAATAAGCCTGGCAGCCTGTTCCATGAGGTGGAGGCGAACCTCCTACCACAGGTGCCACCGTCCAGGAAAACAGCTTGCCCAGGTGAAAGGCCACAGACTGGGGCTCAAATCCTGGGTCCACCCCACCCTGGTTATGCTATTCAGAATGATACAGCACCCTATGCCTAAACTGCCTCAGATGAGATGAGAGGGAGGCCAATCTCTGGGAGTGATTCAAGCTACCTAATATGTAGCATGCATTTAGTACTTTTTTTTTTTTTTTTTTTAAGAACCTCTGACAGTGAGGCAGGGATCCCCCAATACACCTTAGCTTTTAAGGCTTACGAAAGTCTCCATATCCAAAAGAGCTGCCTTTTCCAAAAAGCCCATCTGAGTTTCAGTGGTAAAACTTAACCCTTTCCAATCCAGTTTTTCTGCCACCTACATCTCCCCAGCTCTTACTTTGGACAAGAAAGACGTTGGTGAACTACTCGTAATAATCCTATAGCTTTAAAAGAAAACATATGAACTCACCTGATGAGGATGATTTAATTATCTATTTTAGGTTACATAAATTAAAGTTTTTTTTTGTGGCCGGGGCTAGGTTTGAACCCACCACCTCTGGCTTATGGGGCCAGTGCCCTACCCCTTAGAGCCACAGGCATCGCCCTAAAGTTTTGTGTTTTTTTTGTTTTTTTTTTTAAGAAAGAGTCTCATTATGTCACCCTTGGTAGAGTGCAGTAGTGTCACAGCTCACAGCAACCTCAAACTCTTGGGTTTAAGCGTTTCTCTTGCCCCAACCTCCCAAGTAGCTGGGACTACAGGTGCCTGGCATAACACCCAGCTATTTTTTTTTTGATGTAGTTGTCATTGTGTAGCAAGCCCAGGCCAGGTTCAAATCCACTAGCCCCGGAGTATGTTTTACTAGAGCCCTGGCCACTGAGCTTACAGGTGCCGAGCCTCAAGTGTTCTTATTTATCTTTGTTTATGAACAAGAAAAATCTTTACGTCCAACAGAGGATCAGAAAGGGTTACGCCAGGCTTTAACAATTTTAGACCGGAAGACAGCCACTGTCAGAAGCTCATAGGGACCCAGCTCCAATCCCGGTTCTGTTGACTACCAGTGAGGCCAGGGAGGATGCCTCAGTTTCTTCGTCTATGACAGCGGTTCTCAACCTGTGGGTCACGACATTAGGAAGGTTGAGAACCACTGGTCTCTAACATGGGGCCACGAGTGCGCTTCTCCTAGGCCTATAGTAAACACCGAATGAGGTCAGACAGGCTCAGAACACGCCAGCTGTCAGGGGGGAGACCTCAGGTCCACCCCAGCACGTATCCTTCCTCTCTTTCCCCCAGGCCTACCTTGGCTCCATCCACGGCAGGGCTGGGAGATGTCATCTTCATGACCGCGTACGTGGGGTCAGACAAGGGCCACCAGATTGTGGTGTCCTCCTTCTCAGTGATCATGGAATCGACAATATCAATCCAGATCCCCCCAGATCCACTGATGGTGAAGCTTGCACACTCACGTGGGGCACCCCTGGTTTGCCGGACAAGGAGACAGACTTTAGAGCAGGGGTTCTCAACCTGTGCATTGTGACCCACAGGAACTATATTAAAGGGTCGTGGCATTAGGAAGGTTGAGAACCCGGCCCCCAAATCCTAATTCTCCTTAAGGTATTGAGACAGAGGCCTACTGCCCAGGGTGTCCTCACACAGCTCAGCCTTATCCCTACCACTCCTACCCCAAGGACCCCCATGTTCACTCTCTGCCAAGCTCCAGCCCAGATCCCACCCTCCAACTGATGCTTTAGAAGTAACCAAATAGACATCTTATTTAAAAGCTCCCAATCCCCAAGAAGGTAAAAGCCATTAAGTTTAAGATACAAGAGATCCTGTATCTCTTAAAACTTAAGAAAAAACTTAAAAGCATAGGATTTGGGAGGTCTGTGACCCTGGGAAAGACGTGACCAGTTGTGAGTCAGTCACCTCCACACCAAGGCTGCAACATCCAGGGGCCTCCCTCACCTACTCCTCCCAGCACCCTAGAAGGCCTTCCTCAACCCCCCCCTTCACAGGGAAGGGGACAGAAAGCCAAGGCACGTACCCTCCCTCCCCCACAGCCCACAGCCAATACGGGGGCAGGGGTTAAGTCACAGTCCTGCCGTGTGAGATGGGGAGATTTTCTGGAACCCCAACTCAGGCTTCTCAAGACAGGGCAGGACTATTGAGACTCAAAAAAGGGAAGAAACCCCTGACTCTAGGGAACAGGGGAAGACGGGTGCCAGCCTCCCCACTCAGGCCCACCCCCAGCCTTAGCAGACCTCCCAGACCCTTACTCGCTGATATCCACGCAGATTTCTGAGCCCATCACACAAACAGCATGGGCAGGGTTGTCCATAGAGAGATGGACGATGTTCTGGAATAACATGGCACGGCCCTCTGAGCTGACCACGGTCAGGTCAGCACACAACCCTCACTCAGCACAGTGGCCTCAGATGACCTGGAACTCCCCTATCCCGCCCTGTTATGCAGCCAGTGCCTCCCTCAACCCACCTCCTTGTTAAGGCAGCACGGTGGGCAGCTGTCCAGGTGTAACTGATTTTCTCCACTGAGCCCTCCGGGTGGCTAAGGGCAGGTGGTGGCACAGAGGAGCAGGTGGGACCAGAGCCCTCCATTGCTAATTGATAGGTTAGCTCGTGCCTGCAGACCTGCAGACCCTGGGAGTCAGAGGCTGGTTGCTTAGGGGTCTCTGGCTTTTAGCTGGGAGCAAGAGAGGCTGGGAAGCTGGTGCCTGGGAGTGGTCAGTTCAGCTGGAAGCTGTCAGGGGCAAATATCTGCCGACAGTTGGGGACAGCACCCCCAGGCTTTGGGGCCTCAGTTCTAGGGTGTGTGTTTCCTGAAAATTAAAGGGAGCTCAACAAAGTGCTGAACTGGAGGTTTTCAACGCTCTGGTGGTTGCCAAAATTGTCAAGGGAGTTTGTTAACATCACAAATTCCTGGGCCCAGGAGTTCTGGGGTGTGATCCAGGATCTGCATCCCATCCACAGGTGATTAAGGTAAGCTGGTTGCTCACAGCTGTGCCACCAGGGGGCAGCGTGAGCTCTGGAGGAAAGAGCGCCCGGTGCACCAGCTGCCATCCATCTCAGCTGAGCCCAGGAGTAAAGAGGTAGGAACCACATGTGACTCCGGCAAAGGACCTTAACTGGCTTTAAAACAGTGTTCATTCTATGTCTTTAGTCTGGGTTCTGTGTACTCTTGGCTATGAACCATATTCACGTGGTTCCAAGTTCAAAACTCTCCCTCCGCCTTGTCCCTTGCGCACCCCTAGATGGAGAAAGCCAGTGTCATGGGTTTCTTTTATTTCTTTCCATATAAATATTACACGTGACCAAGCAAATATGTATGTCTCTCCTCCTCTTTTCCTTTTTTTTTGCATAAACAATAGTTTGGGCTACCCAAGTATTCCATGGCCTGCTTTTTTCACTTCATAGTAGAACTTGGAGAAAAGTTGTTCCTATCAAGACACAGGAAAGCTGTGTATTCTATATGGGGCTCCACCATAATACATTAATGCATTTATTATCAGTCTTTTTTTTAAGAGACGGGATGGGGGGGGTGTCTTGCTCTTGCTTAGGCTGGTCTCGAACCCTTGAGTTCAGGGTAATCCACCCACCTCGGCCTCCTAAGTGCTGGGATTATAGGTGTGAGCCACCATGCCCGGACTATTACCAGTCTTTTGCTCTGACACACGAAGCTGTGAGAGTCACCAGTGTGTCACCAGCACAGAGAATGTAGGCTGGATTCTAAGTGAAGACAGCTCTGTTGGGTTTGCTCTGGAGCTGAAGTTTAAAAATCCCTTCTTTAGGGCGGCGCCTGTGGCTCATCGGGTAGGGCGCTGGCCCCATATACCAAAGGTGGCAGGTTCAAACCCAGCCTTGGCAGAACTGAAAAACAGAAAAATAGCCGGGTGTTGTGGTGGGCGCCTGTGGTCCCAGCTACTCAGGAGGCTGAGGCAAGAGAATCACCTAAGCCCAGGAGTTGGAGGTTGCTGTGAGCTGTGTGACGCCAGGGCACTCTACGGAGGGCAATAAAGTGAGACTCTGTCTCTACAAAAATAAGTAAATAAATAAATAAATTCCCCTCTTTGGAGGTTTTAAGCGCTCAGCATCACTGCCAAGGATGGCCTCTGTTTTAGGAAGGCCCTAAAATCCTCTCTGGTTGGATTCAAAGTGCCAAAGTTAAACAGGCAGGAGGCCCTGCATCTAAGGACTTACACTCAGCAGGTGGGCGAGGGGGAGGAGACAGTCATTGAGGGTTGGGCTCTGGGTCCCATCTGAGCACAGCAGGGACATACTGAGCTCCCCACCCACCCTGGTGGATGGAGACCTTTCCTGGCATGAAGGGACTCAGAGACACTTAGAGCGGACCCTGTTCCTTCCAGGGGGCTTCTCATTCACTACGGAATCCCCAGCACCCACAAAAGAGCCCTAGATATAGTAGGGGCTCAACAAATTCTTACGGTGCAAATGACCTGCCCTTGGCTCCCCCCCAAAAGGTAACCCAGTGGGCTTCCACGGGGTCCCCAACTGAACTGAGGGGCTTGCCATCGTAAAGCAGCTTTATGTTGCCTCCTGCAGCTCCTCACATTCTTGTCAATGCAGGAAGTTCCCAGCAACCCGAAGTCTGCTCACACTCTTTGGTCACCAAAAAACCTATGGTCACTTGAAGTCACTGTGATGGAGCTGTGGCACTGCCGGAGGCCCCCATCAGAAGGTGGTACTCACTTCCCTGTAGAGAGCAAGCTGTGAGACGGCAGAGCCCTCACAGCCTGGGGGACATTCAGAGAATGAACCCCCAACTTTTTCTCCTCCGTTCCCCAAACAGCCATATTCCTTTCTCCATGCTCCCTCTGCCAGAAGTCACGTAGCCCTTTCTTTCTACCGTTAACTCTGCAGCGATCCTTGAGATCGCTCCCCTCTTCCTAGTCATGTGCTAACAAATATGAGTAGTAACCTCTAAGTCACATAGCTTTTCCTTTGTTCGGTCAACTATGCTGAGATCCTTGTGGTCTTGCCCTTCTTACTTCCGGTCATATGTAAACGAAGTTGAGTAGAAACCTTTAACAAGATGGTCTGCCTTTGTTAAAGTGATTTACATTGCCCTATTGTACTGTAAGACCAAAACTATGTCTTTAGTTTATGCTATTTCCCCATCTTGTCCATGTTACTTCCCCCTGGACAACACTGCACAGAGACTGTAAAATAAAGCTGATTTTGTGCGCTGGTGCTGGCTGCAGCTATCAGCTCAGTCAGACCTCCCGGTCCCATCCTTTGTTTCCGTCTCTTCTCTTGTGCTGTATTTTTCTCAGTCCCCACCAATTCCACTCTGGTTTGCTCCCCTTCCCAAGCAGGTTCGCGACAGACCCCCAGCTGTCGGGGTGCACAGCATTCCCCCTTCTGGAATTGCCTCCTGTGGAGATGAGCTGCCTCGCCCCGCAGCCATGTCCCTTCCTGGGGGCAGCTCCATCCCACGTGGGGTACACAGCCCAGTCTGCCTTGTCTGAACTCAGGACAACTCTGTGGACCTTTCCTAGCTCCCGAGACCCCCCTGGGGTTGCCCGATCCTCTGGGGCCACTGCATCCCAGTCCAGCTTCTCCCTGAGCACCCCATGCTCCTCCCTCCACCATGGGTGAGCTTTCCACCCTCAGCCCTTCCCTCCCATAAACCTCCTGCAGGCAAATCTTTATCTCAGAATCTGTATCCAGGAACCAGACAGAAAACAGTCCCCAAAGCAGAAGTTTAAAAATAGAGTCCCACTCAAAAGGTAGTTTTATAAAGTGAAGTCTTCCCCCTTCCCACCTTGTCCTGCATTACAAGGGCTTAATGCAGGAGCAAAACTTACAGCTGAAAAAAGGGGGTGCTCAGCTTCTTTCCCCATTCTGCCCACTGATGCTTGCAAATGATTTTTAACCTATGGTAGGTAACATAATGGTCCCCAAAAGGTATCAGATCCTGGCTCAGCGCCTGTAGCTCAAGCGGCTAAGGCACCAGCCACATACATCAGAGATGGCGGGTTTAAAGCTAGCCTGGGCCTGCCAAACAACACCAAACAACTACAGCCGGGTGGGCGCCTGTAGTCCCAGTTACTTGGGGGACTAAGGCAAGCGAATCGCTTAAGCCCAGGAGTTGGAGGTTGCTGTGAGCTGTGATGCTACAGCACTCTACTCAGGGTGACAGCTTGAGGTTCTGTCTCAAAAAAAAAAAAAAGGCAGCATCTGTGGCTCAAAGGAGTAAGGCGCCGGCCCCATATGCTGGAGGTGGCGGGTTCAAACCCAGCCCTGGCCAAAAACCACAAAAAAAAAAAAAAAAAAAGAGATCAGGCCCTAATCCCTGTAACCTGTGTTATATTATATGGCTGAAGTATTTTGAGATGGGGAAATTGTCCTGGCCTGTCTAGATGGGCTGTGAATGTCGTCGCAAGTGGTACTTATAAGGGAGAGGCAGTGCAGGAGATGTCACCAGGGAGGCAGAGGTTGGAGTGACACAGCCACAGCCACAGAGGTTGGAAGTAGGTGGGAGCTGGAAGACACCCGAACCATCCTCCCTAGAGCCCTGGGAGGGGGCCTGGTCCTGCTGACACCTGGATTTCAGCTTCCAGAATGATGAGATAATCAATTTGTGTTGTTCTAAGCCAGTGGTTCTCAACCTTCCTAAAGCCACAGCCCTTTAATAAAGTTCCTGTGGTTCGCGACCCACAGGTTGAGAACCGCTGTTCTAAGCCACCTGGGTTGTGGCTATTTGTTACGGCCTCCTCAGGAGCTCCCATGTGGGACAGGGAGAGGCAGAAGCCAGGCCGAGAAGTTCTTACTTCATGGGTGGGCTGTGGGGCTGGGAGCACTCTCTCCACTGAGGGAGGATACACCTGCAGGGTCCTCTCCATGGTGACTCCGCCCTTAGGAATTTGTAAACCTAACTTCCTGGAACTTGGAAATTTCCAAGTTCTGTGAAATCTTGGAGTTCTGTAGGGGCTGGACTAGCATCTCCTGCTTGATTCAAACTGGCCAATGAGAAGGGTACCTGTGGGGTGGAACTTTTGACTGTTGATAAAAAGGGAAAGATCAAGTCAGATGGGGAGCGTGACCATTTGGAATTCTTTTAGCTCCAGGCTGGTGAATAAAGCCCTTCCTCTTATAAAAGTGGTGGTGTTTAGGTGCTCTTTCTCTCCATTGGGCCTTGTCTTCCTGCAACACATCCACATGTCATTTGTCCTGCCCCAGCAAATACGGGGCAGAGGGAACAACTGATTCTCTTCAGAGAAGAATGTTTAGGGGGCAGGCAGAGGCTCTACAAAAGATACAGAATTTATGTATTTTTGTATGTATGTATATATAAATTTATGAGACAGAGTCTTGCCCTGTCAGCCTAGTTCACAGCAACCTCAAACTCCTGGACCCAAACCATCCTCCTGCTTCAGCCTCTCAAGTCACTGGGACTACAGGAGCCCACCATAATGCCCAGCTGATTTTTCTATTTTTAGGGGAGACAGGGTCTCGCTCTTGCTCAGGTTGATCTTAAACTTCTGACCTCAAGGGATCCACCCTCCTCAGCCACCCAGATTGCTAGGATTACAGGCGTGAGCCCACTGTGCCAGCCAGGATTGATTGACTGATTGATTTTTAAGACTCTCAAAAACCCCAAATGTGTAACACAAAATGTAGCAACTTAACCATTTATAAGTGTAAGGTTATGCATATTTATATTATGGTGAAATAGATCTTCAGAACTTTTTCATCTTGCAAATCTGAAATCTATACCCATTCAACAACTCCCTTTTCCTTCCTCCCTCAGCCCCTGGTAACCACTGTTCTATTTTGTGTTTTTGTGAATTGACTACTTAAGATAATTCATCTAAGTGGCATCATACAGTATTTGTCTTTGTGTGACTGGCTTATTTCACTTAGCATAGTGTACACAAGGTTCATTTGTATTATAACAGGTAATAGGACTTCCTTTCTTTTTAAGAATGAATAATAGTATTATTCCACAGCGGGAATATACCACATTTTCTTTAACTATTCACCTGTTTCTGTATTTTAGAGACAGGGTCTCACTCTGTCACCCAGGCTGGAGTGCGATGTTATAAATACAGTTCACTGTAACCTTGAACTCTTGGGCTCGAGCGATCCTCCTGCTTCGGCCTCCTGAGTAGCTGGAACTACAGGTGCACGCCACCACACCTAGCTAATTTTTCTTATTTTTTTAGCAATGGGTCTCATTGTGTTGCCCAAGCTGGTTTAAACTCCTGGGCTCAAGCGATCTTCCTGCTTTAGCTTCTTGAGTCTTTGAGATTACAGTGAGCCACCAAACTGGGCTGTTTGCCCACTTATTAGCATTGAGGTTGCTTCCACCCCTTGGCTGTTCAAACAGGGCTGCTTTGAATACCAGCACGCACACCGCTCTTTGAGACCTTGCTTTCAATTCTTTCAGAAATATACCTAGAAGTGGGATTGCCAGATTCTATTTCTAAATTTTCGACTGATACTGTTTTGCATCACTGTTACACCATTGTACAGTCCTGCCCACAATTAACAAGGGTTCAAATTTCATGGCATCCTCATCAATGCTTGTTCTTTTTTCCGAGACAGAGCCTTAAGCTATCACCTTGGGTAGAGTGCTGTGGCATCACAGCTCACAGCAACCTCTAATTCCTGGGCTCAAGTGATTCTCCTGCCTCCGCCTCCCAAGTAGCTGGGATCACAGGTGCCTGCCACAATGCCAGGCTATTTTTTTGGTTGCAGCCCTCAATGTTGTTTGGCGGGCCCAGGCTGGATTCAAACCCATCAGCTCAGGTGTATGTGGCTGGCGCCTTAGCCACTTGAGCCACGGGCGCTGAGCCTGTTCTTTTTCCTTTATAATAGTATCTGTGGGTGGCACCTGTGGCTCAAAGGAGTAGGGCGCCGGCCCCATATGCCAGAGGTGGCAGGTTCAACCCCAGCCCCGGCCAAAAAAAAAAAAAAAAAAACTGCATGGCTCGGCGCCTGTGGCTCAACAGGTTAAGGCGCCAGCCATGTACACCTGAGCTGGCGGGTTCGAATCCAGCCCAGGCCCGCCAAACAACAACGATGGCTGCAACCAAAAAATGGCCAGGTGTTGTGGCAGGTGACTGTAGTCCCAGCTACTTGGGAGGCAGAGGCAAGAGACTTGCTTGAGCCCAGGAATTGGAGGTTGCTGTGAGCTGTGATGCCACGACACTCTATCCAGGGTGACAGCTTGAGGCTCTGTCTCAAAAAAAAAAAAAAAAAACTACAAAGAAAGAAAAAAAAATAGTATCCATTCTAGTGGGTATGAGCTGATTTCTCCTTGTGGTTGTGATTTACATTTCTCTGATAGTGATGTTGAGCATCTCTTCATTTGCTGCTTGCCCAATTGTATATCATCTTTGGAGGAATGTCTATTATACTTGAAGGTTTATTTCCGGGCTCGCTATTCCACGTGTTTGTTTGTCTTTATGCCAGTATCACATTATTTTGAAAACTGTAACTTGTAATATGTTTTGAAAGTAAAAAGTGTTGTCTGGGCTGGCTCAGCACCTGTGCTCAACAGGCTAAGGCGCCAGCCACATCTACCTGAGCTGGCTGGTTCGAATCCAGCCCGGGCCCGCCAAATAACAATGATGGCTGCAACCAAAAAAATAGCTGGGCATTGTGGCAGGTGCCTATAGTGCTACTTGGGAGGCAAAGGCAGGAGAATTGCTTGAACCCAGGAGTTGTTGGTTGCTATGAGCTGTGATGTTACCGCACTCTATCCAGGGTGACAACTTGAGGCTCTGTCTCAAAAAAAAAAAAAAGTATTGGCTGGGTGCGGTGGCTCACACCTGTAATCCTAGCCCTTTGGGAAGCCAAGGTGGGAAGATCCCTGGAGGTCAGGAGTTAGAAACCAGCCTGAGCAAGAGTGAGACCCCATCTCTATAAAGAAAATACAGAACAATTAGTGAGACATAATGTTCCTATGGTCCCAGCTACTCAGGAGGCTGAAGCAGGGGGATCACTTGAGGCCAGGAGTTTGAGGTTGCAGTGAGTTATGATAATGCCACTGCACTCTAGCTGGGTGACAAAGCATGACATTATCTCAAAATAAAACAAATGAAATTAGGAAGTGTGAAGCCAGAGGCTTTTAATGATCATGTTTGATGTTCATATATGATCATAAACATACCATTGTATGTTCTCCATGCCTTACATTAAAAAACACACCAAAAGACAGGATTGCTGAGTGTTCTCTGAGCATCTCAGACTCCCTGGAGCCAAGATTAAGTCTCAATTTTACAGATCTCATGCCATTAAGTTTTATTTTCTATAGAGGAATCTAAGTCTCAATGTCAATTCTATAGAGCAATTTAAGTCTCAATGTCAAGACCATAAAAGACAACATACAAAAAGAACACCAAGGAGACAAGTTACTTCATTCCACAAAAATCCATCAGTCTTACAGTATGCAATGCCTAGTCGTGGGTGGCATTCTTTTCTAAAAAAAATTCTAGAAATGGGGTCTCTCTATGTTGCCCAGGCTGGTCTTAAACTCCAGGCCATATGTGATCCTCCTACCTTGATCTCCTCATGTTGGGATTGCAGGTGTGAACCACTGCTCAGCCTGTAGGTGGCTTTGAAGAGGGATGTGCCCATGTTGTGCCAGAGTACTGCGTCCTCACAGACCCCCAGGGAGCCGAATTTGATGCAAGAACAAAAGAGTTTTTATTATACAAACTCGAGTTTGGGCCCTTGGTTGCCTGTCCGCAGCAGGTCACCGAAAGAGCCCAAGCCCCAACGACAGGGTGGGTCAGGTATTTATGAGGTTAGGGTATGGGAACAATGGGGCTGCCCCTGATTGGTTGGGGTCCTGTTACTATACCTTATTAGGATCAGCTTTGGTCAGGGGAGTTGGCTGCTGTGATTTTTATAGCTTATGTGGGAACTGAGCTGGGCTATGGTATTCAAAATTGCCACCATTGGTTAAGATGGAGCCGCCTAGGCCCTGTGCCTCATGGCCTTTCACCCACACCCTCAGGGGGGCAGAGCCCTTCTCTTCCCCCTCTTTCTCCTCTGCTTCCTGGAAAGTTTCCACAGGAGAAGCTCAGAACCAAGCAGGATCACGCAAGATTTTATAGACCAAGTATATACAGGGGTGGGTGGGAGGGAAGAGCTGCATGTAACATTAGCCTTCAACACAGCCTGGGAGCACTTTTGAGTTTGTAACAGGAAATTCAGCCATGACAAGTGAGTAAATGAGAGGGTGAATGCTGGCAACAGTATCTTGACCTTATGCACAAAGTGATTAAAAACACTTTATCGCAGCTTCTCAGAACGGAACTGAGTTTACAATGCTAGGACTGTCTTGGTATCCTACGAGGTGACCCCAGGAATTGGGGCAGAGGAGAAGGAAACAATACCCTGCTGGGATGGGTGGCTGCCTTGGGGAGCCAGAATATCCCTAAGGCCTTTGCTATGCCATACGGCAGAGGACCAGCAACCTCTGGCCAGGGGGCTTTCAGGGGGCAGGACACCAGGGACGCTGGCTCAGGGCACCATGTTCCACCACTTGAAGGAGAAGGGCTTCCTGCGCACGTTGGTGCCGCAGTGCACCTCCCCGTGCAGCATGTGGTAGGGAGTGAAGTCGTCGATGAAGGTGCAGTGGAGGCCCAGTGGCTCCAGCAGGTTCCGCACCTTCTCCTCCAGGCAGCAGCGGCCGTTGATGATGGGCCCGAAGGGCTTGGGGATGCCCAGGTGCTTCCCTAGCACCAGCATGTTCACCTGCAGAGGAGTGAGAGCCCAGGTCAGAGGCAGAGTCATTCCCTCTGCTGTCTGACTTTCAGAAATAATACCCCCATTAAACAGATGAGAAAACTGAGGCTCAGACAGGTAAAGGGGGTTTCCTAAGGCCACCCAGCTATTCTAGGACTTACACCCAAGCCTGTCAGGCTCCAGAGTCCATGCCATTAATACTACACTCCCTTCCCCTCCTGCCACCTTCTTGTGAACTCTTTCTGATACTCAAGGCTCAGCTCAAATCCCAGCTCCTTCGTGAAGCTGCCCATGACTCCCGAACTTTGGCAGTCACTTCTCTATCCTCTCCTAACTCCTATCGCCATGTCTGGCACACAGTAGGCCCTTAAGAAATACCTATTGAGTACCTGTTGCTGCCCCTTCCCTCTATGATGACTTATGTAAGTAAGACCCTGTTTCCTCCATTATATTGGGAGGTGAACTGGTGAGGTAGAAAGATGAGGATTTGGACTGTAGGCTAACCCGAGTTTGAATCCCAGCTCTGCTACTCAATAGCTGTGTGACTTTCAGCAAGTCACTTCATCTCTCTGAACCACATCAGCAAAGTGAGCCCACACACGTGTCTCTATCGCCAGGACTAGATAAGAATGCATACACTCAGCACTGTGCTGGCACATAGTAGGGGCACAACACTGTTCTCCATGGATCACGGTCCTTGAGCGGGCATCTCACGTTCTATTATTATTATTCAGATAAAGCCTGCGCTGAGTGCCCGGCACTGTTAACATCTCTGCCTGTTCCAAACCTCCCCCAGCTCCCACTGCTGGCTCCTGGGAGAGAATCTTGTCTCATGCTCAGGCCCCCTCCTGGGGCAGGGACAGTGAAAGCAGAGAGTCAGCCCTTAGCTCTGCTGACGAGGAGACAGCTCTTCCCCTCAACAACCATGTCAGCTTTTGTGCCTGTGCTGGGAAGCCTCGCTTAGCTCAGCCAGAGAGGAAATGCTTGGGCCCAAGGAGTTTTATTGAAGAGTTAAGGGGAGGTGCTCCCCCATCCACCTTCATTTGGGTAAGGAACACTTTATTCTAAACAGAATCTTTTGTAGAAACTTGCAACATATAACAGACCAAATCTGAACCAGAGGCACTGCCTTTGGAACCCAAGGGTCCTGGGGAGCCCAGTCCGAAAACTTCCACGTTAGGGACTGTTGGCTTCTCTCCGAACTGTGGCCTCCAGCCCCAGAAGGAGAGATGGCTAAGGGGCCCCAGTGGAACTGTGAAGTGTCTGCCTGGCCCTTGGGTGCTCTTTGAAGAGAGGGAGTTACAGGGCAGAGGGAAGGTAAACATACAGGAGTTGACATCAAAGTATCACTCGGGGTCACAGTTAAAAGTCCAGGGCAAAGGTGGGATCCCCTAGAGTTCACCCTTCAGAAGGCTGAATCGCACTGAGCCCAGGCAGGGCTGGCCTCAGCCCCTCAGAGGGGCCTTCCTGGCCCCCCAGTCTAAGGTGGTGTTCCCACGGGCATGCCCTTCACATTGCCGGACACAACCCCCACCTTGGCCCCCTCCCCCCACAGGGAAGCTGCTGGTTAGTTAGCAGTGCCCGTGGTGGTTAGAGCCCCGTCCTGGCACAGCTCTGGCTCTGAGACCAGGCTCTGAATCCTGCCTATTGCCACCTGTGTGTTCTTGTGCCAGAGACCTCATCTCTGTCTCTGACTCCGGTGTCGTTGGAAGATGGCAGAGGTGCTCTGTAAGCAGTGTAGAGTCATCCAAGCCCCAGGCAGGTCAGGAGAAGAGCCAAGCCCCCTGGGCCACCCCCAGATCCCCATCGGCCCCTGAGACAGGGATTCTAAGGCTATTCACGAAGGTGAGCCCATGGCCACCTTCTCACCATGTTTGGGAAAAAGGCTGCAGCCTTGCGGGACTCTCTGACATTGCCCAGGAGCCTAAAGAGCTGCGGGATGTCCACGATGTCGTGCTCCGTCAGCCCCAGCTCCCGCTTCAGCACCTCGCGGTTCCAGCTGAGGCAGCTCTGGGCAGAAAGGAGAGGGGCAGTCGGTAAAGGCCCAGTGCAGGGCTGAGGCCCCTGGCCAGGGGAAGGACCAGGAACAGAGCACACGAAGAGTGAGGGTGTTTGCCAGCATGCGACTCATGCAGGGCTCCCAACTGGTGCCCCTGATCCCAGGGAAGGTGGTGGGCAGGGTGTCAGGCTGCGGGGACGTGGCATCTCCGGGCCAGTACCTCCACGTATGCGTTATGCTCTCTCAATATCTTGTTTGACAGGATGGTCTTTATTTTCTGCTGTTTTCTTTCTGTTGTGGAGAAAAAGGGGAGGAGGAAGGCAAATGACTTCAAGGTTGATTTCCCTCTTCTCAGCAGGTATTGTGGGGGCTCAGTGTCCCCATCTGTAAAATGGGGGCAATAATCATTCCTAAAGTACAGGTTTGTTGGGAGCATTGTGAGGCAAATACCTTGCATAAAATATTTTATCAGTGCAAGTTCTCATTAAAAATGTTCTTGCAGGCTCAGTGCCTATGGCTTAGCGGGCTAAGGCGCCAGCCACGTACACTTGAATGGGCGGGTTCGAATCCAGCCTGGGCCCGCTGAACAACAATGACAGTTGCAACCAAAAAATGGCCAGGCGTTGTGGCGGGCGCGTGTAGTCCCAGCTACTTGGGAGGCGGAGGCAGGAGACTCGCTTGAGCCCAGGAATTGGAGGTTGCTGTGAGCTGTGATGCCACAGTACTCTATCCAGGGTGACAGCTTGAGGCTCTCTCTCTCCAAAAAAAAAAAAAAAATGTTCTTGCAAAAAAAGAAAAAAAATTGTTCTCCTTGGCTCAGCGCCTGTGGCTCAACAGGCTAAGGCGCCAGCCACATACACCTGAGCTGGCGGGTTCAAATCCAGCCCAGGCCAGCCAAACAACAATGATGGCTGCAACCAAAAAATGGCCGGGCGTTGTGGTGGGTGCCTGTAGTCCCAGCTACTTGGGAGGCGGAGGCAGGAGACTCGCTTGAGCCCAGGAATTGGAGATTGCTGTGAGCTGTGATGTTACAGCACTCTATTCAGGTGACAGCTTGAGACTCTGTCTCAAAAAAAAAAAAAAGTCCTCCCTTAAATTCTCTTATCTCAAAAGAGATCCCCCTGAAAGAGAAAGAAACGGGTATTCTCATTGCTTGAGGCCACATACACCCTACATATTAGGTAGAAACAGAGCCCTAAAGCCCTAAAGGCTTCTCCACCTTGACCATGGCCCATGTCTGTGGACTTCACTGAATCTTCCTCTGTGTTCCAACCAGACTGAACTTGTTCCTAGGTCCTCAAACACATCGTGCTTTTCTCCTGGCTCTGAGCATTTGTGTTTACTGTTCCCTCTGCCTCCAGGATCTCTTGGCCTCACACCTCACTGCCCCATTTCTCTAGCTGATTTCTGCTTGTCCGTCATGCTCCCTGCTTGGCCTTTGCCTCCTCCAGGAAGCCTTCCCTGACCTCCACCCAGACACCTCCAAAACCCCTGATTTGTAGCTGTTTTCAGTGGCCCACTTCCCCTTGAACTGTGAGCATAGAGGGCAGCAAGCTATTCTGCCCTGTTCATGGAGTATCCCCAGCATGTGGCATGGTACTGGGGGCACAGCAGGTGCTCAGGAGACATATGTAGCCTGGATGTTCCATCTGTTACTGAGAGACCACAGAGGAAGGCGCCCAGACAGAATAAGGTGGGCTCGCTTACTATTGAGTCCTGCGAACAACACGGCGTCCCCATAACCGTCCTTCTGCAGCTCCTGAAACAGTTTGTAGCAGGACTTGGGGCTGGCCAGGAGCAGCCGGAAGCCCTGGAGGCAGAAACACTGGGGTTAGAGGTCAGCTTTGCCCTGGGGCTCCCGAGCAAGGAGGGGCTCTTCTGAGGATGGAAGGACTGCGGACCTGGACCCAGGCTGGCTTCCTCCTCTGTCTGTTCCCCTACAATCTCTCCAGCCTGGGAGAATCAGGATGTAAGGCAACCTTCCGCACCAGGCCCGAAGGCAAAGCTGTGCTTGGGACCCAGGAAGGAAGCGTGGCTTCCTTCAGGCAGCCCCCACACTGTACCTTCCTGTCGGGTGTGGGAACAAAGCTCAGGAACTCGTCCACATGGCCCACATCCAGCCAGTCGGAATAGAGTGTCACTGGGGCCTGCACGCGCTGGGCACTGAGGAAGTCCTGCAGGGCCTGGTGCATCTGCCGGCTGTCATCTCTGCCAAGACAGGGTGCACGGGGTGTCACCGGGCGGAGAGGGCAACAGGGAGGTCTCTGGGAGCCTGGGGGCTAGGCAAAGGCATCAGGACTCTTCAGCTGGGGAAGGAACTCCTAACACCCTTGTCATATCCCCTTACATTTCAGAAATTCAGGAAGTGCTATTTTAGTTTTAATGGGGACAAACCGAGGCATAGAGTCACTAAGGTAAGTAGACCTAGCCTCGGAAAGCAGGGCCTGTTGAATTAGATTAAATGGTAGTGCTATAGGTAAACATGGGTTTGGAGCCAGTTAGACCTGTGTTGATGATCTTTTATTAGCCGTGTGGCTTTGGGGACTTTCCTTCACCTGTCTGAGCCTCAGGGTTTTCTTACAAGGTCCTTTGTGATCTAGCCCCTTGCTGTCTCTCTTGCTCAATCTGTTCCAGTTGCCATGGCCTTCTTGAACACACAAGTTCATTCCCGCCTCAGGGCCTTTGCACCTGCTCTTTCAGCTGCAAAGATCTCCATGTGCCCATGCCCTTCTTGTCATTAGGCTTCAGTTCAAAAGCTCCTTCCCTAGAGTGGCCCTCTGTCATCACCCTAGCAGTTCCTAGTCCTCATCTGCTCTCTCTTTTTAGTTTTCTTCCCTATTTAACATTATTTTATTTGTTTATAATTCTGTTGTCTGTCTCCTCCTCTAGATTAGAGGCAGGACTTGCCTTTCGTGTTCACAGTGGCATTTCTGGCTCCAAGCACATAGTAGATGCTTAATGAATATTCATGAGGGTAATTGGCAGAGCTGGTATTTGAACTCGGGTCTACCGGCTGCAAATCCCACATTCTTTGCCCTACAGTTTGATTCCTCTCATGCTCTCTGAAGTTTGTTGAGAGCCAATTGGGGGCTTCTGCTCTGGGCTCTGCTTTTCCACGACATCCCTGGGGCCTGGCCGCCCCTTCCTGCCCCAGCCCTCCTTACCTAGGATAGCTGCTGTTTCCAATGAGAATCCTGCCCAGCGGGTACTCCTTCTCCCCAACTGTGACTGGGGGGCTCACTTCCAGATTCCCGAAAGAGTCGAGCCCTGTGATCTCCCCTGTTTGGGGCCCTCGAGTCACGTAGCCGAAGTCCGGACCCTGGGATGAGAGAAATGTGTACTAAGAGTTACAGGAATTAGTCCCTGGGCATAGGGATGCAGGGTCCAGGGTTCAAGGTGAAGGAATTCAGTAACTGTCAGCAGCTGGCACCTCGCAGGTATGGTTATTATTTGTGGGGTGTTGAATTGATTCTATGGGCAAGTAAAGGGACTGGCATTTGTCGTGTCTCCAATGCATGCCAGCTGCTTGGTAAACCTTAACTTAGACATAATAACAAATCCACAAAATATCATTTTTATCCTCGTTTTGTAGATGAGGAAACTAGGCTCGGAGTAGTGACATGGCTTCCTGGGTCAGGTTCCACGGCCAGTCTGCAGAAGGACTAGGGTTTGGGCTGTCTCTACAGCTGATCTCAGGCTGGAATGAACTTCATGGACAGGCTGGGATGCCCCCGACTTGACTCTGCATCAGAGGAGTAGGTGACACTTCTCTCTGCCCCCACGTGAGGTTCCATAGCTGCTACAGTAAATTGCCACCCACTTAGTGGCATAACTGTTCCCTTAACGTTCTGGAGGGCAGCATCTGAAGTCAGCTTCTGGGCTAGAGTCAAGGCACAGTGAGGCTGGTTCCTGTGGGGAGCGCTGAAGGACAGTCATTGCCCTTTTCAGCTTCTAGCAGCCCCTGGCTGGTGGCCTCTTCATCTTCAAAGAACATTTCTCCAATCCCTGCCTCCGCTGTCACATGCTGACTCCCCACTGACCACCTTGCCCTCTGTGAAGGAGGGTTATGATGTTATAGAATCCACCTAGGTCACCCAGTGTAATCGCCACCTTACATCACATTTGCAAAGGCCCCTTGGTCATATATGGAAACTCTGGGTTCTGAGGATTAGGACGTGGAGAGGCCATTAGGCCCAGCTCCCCAGGAGTCTGCACCTCTAGATCTGGCCTTCCACATATGATGGTCCTCCTGGGACTTGGAAGGGGCCATGGGCTCCCTGAGAATGGCTTCTAAATTGTGTCCCAGCTCAAGTTTCTAGGAAAGTGGATGGTCTGTGACTCCATGATTTTTAAAACCACATTTCCAATTCCTCACCATCCCTTTCTCTCTAAAACCCATGCTGAGCTGCCTTCCGCTCACTGCCCATCAAACTTTTCTTGTCCAGGTTGTCCTGACCACGTGGCTGAGTCCGGTGGGCAATGCCTGGCCTCATCTGCCCCCAGCAGCCTCTGAATCCACCGGGCACGTTTCCTGCACTTGGTGCTTCTGCTTCACCTCCTACCTCCCTTGTCCCTGTGGGTCTCTGGGGGTTCAGGAAATTCCACCCGAGAGCTGACAGCACTCACGTTTCTTTCTCCCGTCTTCCCTTTTCTCCTATACGTTAGACACATACCCACGTGTGCCCAATTTCCCGCTTAGATGTTGACTGAATATCTTCTACTTGCCCCAAACAGAACCTTAGATCGCCACTTCCTGCTCCCATCAGCCCATCTCTCCTCCCACAGCCCCACCTTCTCTGGGACGGCACCTGCCACTCACAGAGTTCACAGCCTTGACATCACCTGTGGCTTGTCTCTCTCTCTCTCACAGTGGCCAGGAAATCCTGCTGGCCTTGCCCTCCAGATGCATCCAGAATTTGACTGCTTCTTGCCTCCTCCCTGCCACGTCCTTTCTGAGCCCCCAGCGTCCCTCACTGAGTCACCCTCCTGCCCCTGTCTTTGCTCTGCTATCTGTCCTTGACATGCAGCCAGAGCTTAGTCCCAATCAGATTTTAAATGAGTGGCCTTACAGTGGCCAAGAAGCCCATACACTCTGTCCTCCAATTCCATCCCAGCCCCTGCCACCACCTTTCTGATCACCTCTCCTACTCCTCCTGCTGGTGTGCTCTGCTCCCTTCCAGCCCCCTTGCTGCTCTCTAAACACCTGCCTCAGGGCCTTTGCACTGGCTGTTCCCTCTGCCTAAAAGCCTCTTCCCTCAACATCCACATGGCCCCTCCCTGACTTCCTTCACATTTTTGCTCTTGAATCAGCTTCCCACCAAGGCCTACCCTGACTGTTTAAGATTCCAGTTTAATCCTTCCTGCCCTCCCTATCACCACTCTGGCACCTGTGAGCCCCTGTAACTCCTGACACTACCTTCCAACATATCATATAACCACTTTGTTATATTTATTGTTTACTGTCTCTCTGGGCCAGAATGTCAACTCCATGAGATCAGGGACCTTGTCCTTGCTCACTGTTCTATCCCAAGCACCTAGAACAGGGCCTGCCTGGCACCGAGTATACATTTGAAGAACGTTTGATGAATGAATGATAAATTCATACACATCGCTGCTCTGGTTGTCAGCGTGAGAGGAAGTCACTGATAGGCTTCGAGTTTGGATTTCTGTAGGCAAATGAAGGAGCGGCCATTGTTCGCAGAAGTGGCTCACCAAGATGGTAAGTGCAGGGATGTTCACAGATGCTAGGGGACACAGATTCAAGGCACAAAGCTGGAAAGGTGTCGCCTTTTCCATTTTCCTCCAGTTTTTCTGGCGCCTCAAACTTTAAAGTCCCAGAGTGGTGTCAGATATCCTTAGCACCTGCTAATCTCTCACGTTAACCCCCAGAGCACAGACCTGGAGCTCAGAGTCAGATCGAGCTGGCTTCAGTCACATTACCTCCTTGCATTTCTGTTTAGCTTCACAGTCTCCTTCTATCTGGGGGAAGTACTACAGGTTTCCCAGGGTGATTTAAAACTTTCTGACATTACCGTACAGAAAGAACAGCCTCTGTGTGTGAAGTCGCACGACAGCCGCCCAGTATAAAATCTACAGCATGACAGCCTCAGGCCCTGCCCTCACCAAACAGGGCAGGCAGACAATGAAAAGTAAGTGATCAGGTCCATGACTTAGAACAAAATACTCTGGAAGGAATCAACAGTGTGCTGGGGCCAGGGTGGCGGGGGCCAGGCTGGGGCCAGGCTGGGGTCTCTCTGTGGATGGCATGGACGCTGACAGCTGAAGGTTGAGAAGCATCCAGCCCTGTGAACAGGGAAGAGTGTGCCAGGCAGAGGGAACAGTATATGCAAAGGCTATGAGGTTAGGAAAATCGGTGCAAATTTGAAGAATAGGAAGCTGCCCAGTGGGTGTGGGGCTGAGGAAGGGACAGGGAGAGAGTGGCCCACAATGATGCTGGGGAAGCAGTGGTGATGAGTTTGACTTTCACTCTAATTCTTTGTATTCTGAGTGATTTGAGACAGAATAAGCACATGTATTTAGCCTTGTACACTGAAGCCTGCTCCCACCTAAGGTTGAAGATGCCTGTGCTGAGATGTCTATCCAATAGGACTTGTGACATCAGAGAATCTGGCCTTTGTCATACTTTGAGTATCAAAGTCAAGGACATGGCCCTAAACAAGGTAAGACTGAAGCTGGAGAGAAGAGGCAAAGTCATAGCAGCCGCTGGCTGATTTACCCAACAGAATCTCTGCCTCTCCACTGCTCAGCATGGGACTCGGCTGGGAGCAAGTTGTTGCATTAAACCAAAGTGTCATTCTAAGGCTTCTTGTGCAGCCAAGGCCACCTCCCTTCCCTTGGGACATAGATGCTCACTGGAAACCCATCACCCTAGGAAACATTTTTTTTTTTTGAGACAGAGTCTCACTATATTGCCCTTGGTAGAGTGCTGTGGTGTTACAGCTCATAGCAACCTCAAACTCTTGGGCTTCAGCGATTCTCTTGCCTCAGCCTCCCAAGTAGCGGGGACTACAGGCACCTGCCACAATGCCCAACCATTTTTTTGTTGCAGTTGTCATTGTTGTTTAGCTGGCCTGGGTTGGGTTCAAACATGCCAGCCTCATGTATGTGGCTGGCGCCATAACCACTGTGCTATGGATGCCAAGCCACCTAGGAAATCTTGTGCCCCACATTCCTTCCTTCCTTTTCCCCTGGGCACCTTGAGTCCAGGGGTTGCCAGAGCCCAGATTGCAGGCCTGAGGTCTTCCTGGGAAAGTGGGTAGGCAAGTAGGGGTGAGCAGGCTCACCAAGCCAGACTGGCCTGGTTTGAATATCAACTTCACTCGGAGCTTCAGTTACTTCATTTATAAAATGAGCCTATTAATGGCATCTCCATAAAAGTTATCAAATTAAATGAGTCAGTGCTGTAAGGTCATCAAATTAAATGAGTCAGTACACGTAAAGAACTTAGCACTGATTGTCACAGAATGCATACTCCATAAATGCCACTATTATTTATTATTGTTGTTAGTATTATTATTCTGTGCTGAGTTTGCATCAACCTGCCAGGCAAGTCATACATGACTCACCCATATGTCACTTTCCACCCCACATGGAGAGACTTTGACTGATAATGTCACACCCAGGAAGTGACCACTGGCCTTGAAACCCTGCACGTCCCAGATGGAGCCCCTGAGGGCCAAACCCCACCCAAAAGACAGAGCCTCCCACTGGGCATTGGGAAAGGTCCCAGGCCTGGTCCCTCTCCCACCTTGCAGCAAGAGCACCTTCAGTAGCACAAGGATGCCGAGGCCTGACCTCCCCAGCAAGGTGATCTTCAGGATAAGCTGAGCTCATGGGTGACAAGGGCTTTGGGAAATCAAGAGCCAGATTCTATCGCAGTAATAACAAAAATAACAAGCCCTGCCCGCATGATCCCTCTGCAGCAGGAATTCCCGGGCTACTGGGGTGGGGGAGGGGACAGGCTCACAGGAAGGCGTCCCTAAGGCCTAGGGTTTCAGCAGTCCTGCCCCCTCCCGCCCCTTAGAGGTACCATCACGCGTTTGACCGGGAACTCCTTCAGGCCTCTGTTCCTCGGGGAGTCAAAGACCACGGGCAGTGTTTTGTGCGGGGCTTGGATGTAGCCGATCTCCATTTCATCCTGGTCAAGGCAAGGGGAGAGGGGACTGTTGCACCACCTAGGTCTTGGCCCCTAGGGTGGGGCGCATGGGACCAGCCTCGTGCTCTCACCCTTGCACTCAAGGGCACATTTCTGTGAGACATCTGACCCCAGAGAAGGGGCTCAGAGAAGGCAGAGTTCCTCGCCTTGTGTTTGCTCTGAGCATGGCAGGCTGTGAGGCTGCCCTTCCCTCCTTCCTGGTGGTGCTGGGGACTCCCCAGTGGGTGAAACTTAGACCCCATCCTCCCCAGTGGGTGAAACTTAGACCCCATCCTTAGAACAGTTTCTCAAGGGGAGAGAGCCAGGCGCTGGGCAGTGAGCACCCTGTATTAGGAAGTGGTGGGGACACACAGAGGAGGGGCTCCCATGCAGCTGGGATAGACCAGAGAGGGCCTCCCGGTGGAGGCCCTCTCTGCCTCCTCCCCTAAGTCATGGGGCGAAGGTGGGGGCTGCAGGGAGGTTTCAGAAATGAATCTGGTGCAAACCCCACCTCCAGGGCTTTGTATTCTATCGGGCAGAGGGGATATTGGACATAGGGACCTTGACAAATCACTACTAGTGGGCTGAACTAGAGGGAATTCCCAGCTTACAGGTCAGCAATTTCACAGTTCGACCTGGTACCAAAAAGAGGGGGTGACAAGAAAGGAAGAGAGAATGTTATCTGGGGGGGAGGGTAGACAAAAGAGGGATAATTCCCATTGGGGGGATTGGGGAAATTTGGGGGGGTCTTTGAGCTGGGATTTGCCAGGCATGTCTTAGAGGTGGGAGAGGGAATGGGGAGGCTAGTCCAGGAGAAGCCACAGCAGGGTGGGGGTGGCAAGTAGGTGCAGTTTCAGCCCAGCACCTGCCCACTGGCGCTGCCACACAGTGCCAGGTGCTGAGGTGCTGAGCTGCATTGGACCCCCTCAGTCTCTGTTTTGGGGCACTCATGACATGATGGGGTACTGGCCCAGAGGCAGAGAATGGCAGTAGAATGTCACTGGCTTGGTGGCGGGCTGGGCCCGGGGAGGGAGGAGGCCAGGTCAGGAGGGGCCTGGACATAGGCTGAGCAGAAGCAGATGGCAGCCATGCATAGTGCCAGAGCAGAGGTGTGGCTGCTCTGGTGGCCAAGCCCAGGGAGGCCAGCTTGGCAGACAGGCCACTGCAGGGACTGGTTGAGCCCCAGCCTTCTGAGATTTGGGTCATGTCCCCCAAGGCCACAGGAGAATCTTTGAGCAGGAAGGGGGCCTCTTTGTTGGTGACCACAGTGGGCCCACAGTAAATGTTGATGAATCACTGGGCTCAGCTCCCTTTTGCAAGGACCCTCAGAAGTTCCCACCTCCCTGTCCATCCAAGAAAGTGTGGCCAGCAAGGTACTAGGCTGAGCCCCAGGAGCCCGGGTCCCCACTTACTCTGCCCCCCACTATGGGGCCACATACCTGCATCCACTGGTCATCCATGTTCTCGTCCTCTGGGCAGATGGTCAGCTTGCACTTGGCTTTCTTGGCCAGTGTAATCACTGATTCCAGGAAGTCCTCATTGTCAAACATCCTAGAAAGATTTTGGAGCTCAGACCGAGAGGGATGGGAAGGGACACAGGAAACACCTGTGGCCTGGACAGAGACTCCTGGCCAGTTTGATTTCATTGACTCCTTGTAACAGTCCATGAGGTGGGAACTGGCAGGTACCCCTTCCACCAAGGAGAAGACAGAATAGGGAGGTCATTGGCCAAGGTCGTGCCACCAGGAGACAGCACTAGGATTTGAATCCAGGCCTCGCTGGCTTCGTGCCTATGTCCTGACCACCCCGTTGTCCCGTTGCCCTTTCTGTCCCTGAAGCAATTCAAAGAGGAGAGGAGAGGACATCCCCAAGACTTACACTCCCCTGTGGTCCCCAGAGTGCAGGATGGATGCCTGGACCTCCCTGAAACACAGATTGGCCCCCTCCCCAGGGACAAGACCCAGCTTCTCAGAGGTTGCCTGTCAGAAGGTGTGTTTTAAACACGTTTTGTGTTTACATGGATGGAGCTGGAACATGTTCTTCTTAGCAGAGTATCTCAAGAATGGAAGAAAAAGTATCCAATGTACTCAGCCCTAATATGAAGCTAATTTATAGCTTTCATATGAAGGCTAAAACCCAGTTATAGCACAAGACTATGGGAAAAGGGGCAAGGGAGGGGAGGGGAGGGGTGAGGGTGGGTGGAGGTAGGGTAAAGGGTGGGATCACACTTATGGTGCATCTTAGAAGGGTACAGGTAAAACCTACTAAATGCAAAATACAAATGTTTTCATACAATAAATGAGAAAAATCCCATGAAGGTTATGTCAAACAGTTGGATGAAAATATTTCAGATTGTATATGAAGCCAACACATTGTACCCCATGCCTGCACTACACAGCTATGATTTAATTAAAAAATTAAATTAAAAAAAAAGAAAAAGCGCTTGGAAAAACAATAGTAAAATCTTATATCTGGAAGAAAACAACCTATTGTTCACATAATGCAAAGAAAATAAAGCTCAAGAAAATAATTTTGGCTACTGGTGAAACATAAAAGATACACTGCTGTCCCCCAGAGGGCGTGCTGCTTTAGAGACTCCTAACTGAATTTGGGGGGTGGGCAGCAGGACGGATGGGAGAAGAGTTACCCTTGACAAAGGGGCTCGAGATGCACAAGGAATAGGGAAACACAGCTTTCAAATAAAGTCAAACTGACCAAATGATCAAAGGAAGTAGATCACTTATTTAAAAAAAAAAAAAAGGAAAAGAAAAAAAGAAAATGGAAGTTTCAGTTTTAAAGAGAAGCCATTGCTACCTTGCATGTCCATCACCCTGTCCCCTTCCCATACATGTGGATTTCCTTTGTCTGACTGTTTTGGGGCAGTGAATGATGAGTAATCCGAAGGATAGGTACTTATCTTCCTTTCCCCAGGGAATGAACTGGGACCCAATCCCCATCTTCCCAGGCTTCCTATTGCAATACTGAAATTCCATTACATTGAAAATGATGTAATTCCCCCCCTGAGGTTAGCTGTAATCAGACTTGACCTCTATAGATACAACGGTGATGAAGACTAAAGAATAGGAAAATTCACAGACAGAAAAAGACAGCATTTAGATTTGCTTCTCTTGCTCGCTTTGCCTTAATTTAGTTGTACAATATTCAGTAAAAACTGGCTTCATTTCTTTTTTAGAGTCCAGTGCTGAACAGAGAGAAAACTTGCTTCATTTCTGATGAGAAAAGATCAGGCAAAATAATAGAAATAAATTGCCAAGCAGCTTCAGAGTTCAGTGTTCTCTGAACAGTGATCAGGGTTTTTTCTTCCTCCCTTCCCCGCCACCCCTACTGCAGTCATTGATCAATTCTCATTATTAGCTCTTAGAAAAACAGACAATCTCTGGGACAAGCCTGGCTTCAGATCAGAGAGTCAATATTCTACTGTAACAATCTGCCAAAAAACGCAATTCAGGCACATTTAAAGTGTGTCTCCCTAGAGGAAAGCAAGAAACAGCGGCCGTTGAGAAGAGCCTCACTGTTTAGTTGGATTCAACCACAGCTGCCTCTGACACATCTGAACCAGCAGGGTTATCATCAGAGCATGTGGTGACAGATGCAGAGTGACAGAGTGACAGTAGACCATAGCTCAAAGGTTCCCGGTTCCTTCTCTGGTCCCCTAACTCTGCCACAGAAACCTCATATAAAAAGCTGAATTCCCGATGAGGACTCACAGGGAGGCAACGTGACAGAGGAGATACAGCATCGCTTAGAAAAGATAATTGACGTCCAGGTGAGGTGGCTCACTTTTGTAATCCCAGCCCTCGGGGAGGCCAAGCTGGGAGGATCACTTAAGCTCAGGAGTTTCACACCAGTCTAAGCAAGCCTGAGACCCTGTCTCTACTAAAAATGGAAAAATTAGCCCAGTATTATGGCAGGTGCCTGGAGTTCCAGCCACCCAGGAGGCTGAGGCAGGAGGATTGCTTGAGTCCAGGAGTTTGAGTCTAACTCACTCTGTGAGCTAGAGACAGAGTGAGACTCTGTGACAAAAAACGTCAAAGGATAACATATGGTGAGGATAAGGAGAAGAGGGAACTCCAGTGCACTGCTGGCAGGAATGTAGATTGGGTCAGCCATTCTGGAAAACAATATGGATATTTCTAATGAAATTAAAAATAGAACTACGAGGCCAGGCCCCTGTGGCTCACGCCTAAAATCCTAACACTTTGGGAGACTGACGGACAAGGATCTCTTGAGCTTAGGAGTTTCAGACGAGCCTGAGCAAGAGTGAGAACCTTTCTCTACTAAAACTAAAAAAATTAACCAAAAACAGAAAAATTAGCCAAGCGTTGTGGTGGGTGTCTATAGTGCCAGCTTCTCTGGAGGCTGAGGCAGGAGGATCACTTGAACCCCAGGATTTGGAGGTTGCTGTGAGCTAGGCTGAGGCCATGATACTCTAGCCTGGGCAAGAGAGTAAGATTCTGTCTCAAAAAAAAGAATAATAAAAACAAGTAGGAGTGAGGGAGAAGGGAAGGGGGCTCAGCAATCCCCCACCTAACAGGCACAATGTAGGGGTATATGACACACCTCCTGGGTGAAGGATTCAACTACAACTCAGACACTATCTAACAAACACAAGCAATGTAACCCAATCCTATGTACCCTTATATTAATCTGAAATTAGGAAAGAAAGATAATTATTTACCCAATTCTTGGTGAACCAACAAGTAATGGTGGTCACGGTGGTGGTAGGTATAATCAAAGAATGAACATTTGCAAAGTGAAAATTGTAACAAGCACCTCCAGCCACCAGGGGGTCCAAAAACAATAACAAATCAAGCAAGCTCACTAAGCACTTAAGTACCACCTTGTTATTTTTGCGCATTTGTATGATTATCCCATACTTTATGAGTTTTTATTTTACAATCATTTGTAATCATTCGTATTCCAACCGGCTTTTTCCAATTCAGAATCACAGGTGGCCAGATTCTAGGCCAACAGCTCAGGGCACATGGCAGGAGCCAAAGCACTCGGGATGCGGTCCGGTCACAGGGCGCCCTCAGCGTACACCCGCAGGCACTCAGAACGGGACCACTTAGACACGCAGTCACCTGAAGCACATATCTCTGGGACGTGGGAGGAAGCTGCGTACCCTGGGGAAACCCACACAGACGTGGGCAGGATGTGCAAACTCCACACAGATGCAGACAGTGGCCCTGGACAGGAAGCAGTCTTTTTCTCATCCACATTATAACCAAATTATGTTGAATGAAATGAGGTTATTTGAGGACTTGCTGTACATAATCAAAAACAAAAAGGGATAGAAATGATCTTGCAGAGATCCACTGGTGAGAAGCCTAGAAGTGAGTAGAGAATAAACCACTTAATCACACATTGTTAAATTATTAAAAATCTATCATTGATTAATGTGATTTAATTATATTTAGTACTTTATTTATTTATTTATTTATTTTTTTTGTAGAGACAGAGTCTCACTTTATCGCCCTGGGTAGAGTGCCGTGGTGTCACAGCTTACAGCAACCTCCAGCTCTTGGGCTTAAGCGATTCTCTTGCCTCAGCCTCCCTAGTAGCTGGGACTACAGGCGCCCGCCACAGCGCCCGGCTATTTTTTTGTTTTGCAGTTCGGCCGAGGCCGGGCTTGAACCCACCACCTTCGGTATATGAGGCCGGCGCCCTGCTCGCTGAGCCACAGGAGCCGCCCAAAAAAATTTTTAATTTTTTAAAAATGTAGATTTAGGCTCTGCACCTGTAGCTCAGCGGCTAGGGTGCCAGTCACATACACCTCAGCGGGGCGGGGGGTTAGAATCCAGCCGGGGACTGTCAAACAATGACAACTGCTACCAAAAAATAACCAGGTGTTGTGGCGGGCCTCTGTAGTCCCAGCTACTTGGGAGAGTGAGGCAAGAGAATCACTTGAGCCCAGAAATTTGAGGTTGCTGTGAGTTATGACGCCAGAGCTCTCTACACAGGGTGACAGCTTGAGACTGTCAAAAAAAAAAAAAAAAAAAGGAAGTAGATTTAAATAGGTAAGATAAATAAGTAGTTTTTATTCAAATATTTAAAATATATAGATTTCACTTTTTTTTTTTTTTTGAGACAGCCTCAAGCTGTCACCCTGGGTAGAGTGCTTTAGCATCACAGCTCACAGCAACCTCCAATTCCTGGGCTCAAGAGAGTCTCTTGCCTCCACCTCCCAAGTAGCTGGGACTACAGGCGCCCAGCACAATACCTGGCCATTTTTTTTTTTTTTATGATCCAATACTTTAATAGTATCTATGTCATAAAGACATAGCTTATGTTCTTTACATACAGTGAATTCACATATAGTGTCATAGAGGACGGATTTGTGATTACAAAATTTTGGCACATTTAAGCCTCAGTGTATATCAGTAGTAGGTTTTTTTTTTTTTTTTAGATCTTTGAAAATTCTTATTTGTATTTTTTTTTTTAATTGAATCATAGCTGTGTACATTAGTTCAACCATGGGGTACAGTGTGGGGGCTTCACATGCAATCTGAGATATTTTATCAACCTGACTGACATACCGTTCATGATATTTTCTCGTTTATTATATGAAAACATTTTTGATCCTTATTTAGAAGTTTTCTCCTGACCCTTCAAATATGTACCACACATGTGATCTCACCCTTTGTCCCACCTGGCCATTTTTTGGTTGCAGCCGTCATTGTTGTTTGGCGGGTCCAGCCTGGATTTGAACACGCCAGCTGAGGAGTATGGGGCTGGCGCCTTAGCCCGCTGAGCCACAGGCGCTGAGCCTTGACTTTTTTTTTTTTGAGAGAGCCTCAAGCTGTCACCCTGGATAGAGTACTGTGGTATTACAGCTCACAGCAACCTCTAACTCCTGGGCTCAAGAGAGTCTCCTGCCTCCACCTCCCAAGTAGCTGGGACTATAGGCACCCGCCACAACGCCCGGCCATTTTTTGGTTGCAGCCACCAATGTTGTTTGGCGGGCCCAGGCTGGATTTGAACCCACCAGCTCAAGTGTACATGACTGGCACCTTAGCCCGTTGAGCCACAGGCACCGAGCCTAGATTTCACTTTTTTGAGCGCTACTTTCTCCATTTCAGACTATTTGGTAAACATTTAATCAACTATGTAAAGTACCCAATTGCTAAATATACTTAGATGTGGGGTTTTAAAAATGGCAGTTATTTATTCACGTGTTCTAAGCAAAACTCCATTAAGTATTTTTTACCAAAAAAACTTATAAGAACCCAAGAACATCAAGACCATAAATTAGTCATGTACCTTCAAAACAACTATTATAAGCACTTGTAAAAAATAGAAGGGTACCCACATATTAAGTTAGTCTATCTTATGAGAAAGCTGCACGAATTAGTAAGGATTCTGGGGCCCCATTCAAGATTGAGAATCATGATGATGCATACAACACATCTGTATTATAATATTCTAGATAAGAAACAAGTGATCAACTGTAAGGGTACATAGTGGAGATTGAAAATATTGATACAAATTCTGTTTTATTACCCAGAAATATAAACCATCAAACACTACTACTCATTACCTATTCAAAACAAGTGTGCTTAGAGCTTCTCCATCAACATCTTCAGCAATTATGACCAAGGGCTTACGGTGAGCATTGGCAATTTCAAGAGCAGGTACGATTGACTGAACACTAGAAATTTTCTTTTCACTTAATAGAACATAGGCATCCTGGAATTCACATTTCTGACCT
>CAUYON010007522.1:0-11284 GCA_963573935.1 Arctocebus calabarensis
ACTTTACCTCTTTTGTGTTTACATGGATGGAGCTGGAACATATTCTTCTTAGCAAAGTATCTCAAGAACGGAAGAAAAAGTATCCAATGTACTCAGCCCTAATATGAAGCTAATTTATAGCTTTCATATGAAGGCTAAAACCCAATTATAGCACAAGAATACAAGGAAAAGGGAAAGGGAGGGGAGGGGAGAGGATGGAGGGAGGGAGTGCAATTAGTGGGATCACACCTACGGTGCATCTTAGCAGGGTACTGGTGAAACTTATTAAATGTAGAGTATCAATGTCTTTATATAGTGATCAAGAAAATCCCATGAAGGCTATCTGTAACAGTATGATCAAAATATTTCTGATCATACATGAAGCACATTGTGCCCTATGATTGCACCCATGTACACAATTATGATTCAATAAAATTATAAAAAAAAATGACATATCCAAAGAGTGGCACCTCATGTTGTAAAAATGTATAAAATACAATCTTTAAACAGTTAACAAAATCAAATTATCTTTTACAAATGCATATTCATTTTCTCCCTACATTTATTTTTTGCTCAAAGAGGATTAAACCTTTCTGTAAGTTTTCCAGACAGCCTTTTGGGACTGACTATATCTTCATGCTTCCCTGGCAATGACACTTTTCACTTTGAAAATGTCAAACGAGGAAAGGAAGCATCACATAATTTAGGAGTGAGAATGAATGTGAGCCCTGAGCACTGGTCATCCTTGAAGCAGAAAACTTAATGTGCATTCCAGACAAGAAATCTACTGCAGAGGACAAGGACATGGGCCTGAAGCCAGATCTTACATTCACCTTTCACGATTCTTTAAAAGATTACACCATATCCACTCATTTGTAAGGAAATCTTGTCACTAATGGCATGGATGTTTTTCTTTCCTTTCCTTTTTTTTGGTTTTTCTTTTAAGTTCAAAATGATTTATCCAGACCTTTTTCAGGAGACGTATTGTCAATGCAACTATTTATGCAAAGCATAATACTGTCATCTAAATAAAATTTTAACAGGAGGTACTAAAATTTAACACTAGAAATAGAAATAGCATGTTGATGAAATGAATTGTGGAATACCCCACTTCAGCATTATAAAGGGATGAGGCTTCAAGTATATTTGTAAGTAAAAAAGCAGATTACATACCAATGTAAAAAATAGGATTTTTTTACCTCCACTTAGAATGTTGAAGATTGCAAAGGCATACCACCCAGCCAAAAAATGAAAATTGGCCAGATAAGGTACAAAATAATAACTTGTCTTTAATCCATTGGAAAGCTGCAGTCATAATGCAATCATGTAATCTGAATTCCAAAGAGGAACAACCCCTCTAAAGACACAGGACATAGAAACTTTATTGACTATCAAAGAACATAGGCTTCCATAAAAATGCCCCTGGTGGAGCAGGTGGGCAGGAGGAAATGGGGCAGACAGCCAGAGGGTATGAACAGTTGTACAAGTGCAGAATGCTGTACAATTCCTTGGACTCTCATGCAAAGGAAAAAGCCTGAAGACATAGGAGAGAGGCAGCCAAAATGTACTATGGCTACAGAAAGAATAGGAAATAACTCAGTAACTCACTGTGCTTATGCAAAGGCAGCAAAGTTTTTGGATCTAAGGATCCTATACCCACTCAAAGCCTCATGTCATTGGGGAAAACAGAAACTCCCATTCAAGGTCAAGATCCACAATAGATACAAGGCAGAAAGAATCTGAGTACAAAGCACAGGAGTTTGAAGCATGCTGAGAATTTCTCACACAAAGGCCAGGGTCCAGGGTATTCCTAAAACTGTGGCTGGGCCAGAACAATAGACAACTCCTATCTTACCAATGTTGGCCTACAAAGAAGTCACAAGCAACTGCAATGTCTTACTGGGAAATGGTCTGAACACTGACCATGACCCTTCTGAGACACACACCTGAAGGAAAGAGAAGCACTACTAACAGAAGATGTCCAATAGCTCAGCCTTCACTTTAATCACATGATCACTTATCTCTTGCGGAATTTCAAACTTACAGTGTAGTATCAGTGAACACAGCAATGAAAAATTCCAAACCCAGTCAACTCTGGACCAGAATGACTTTCTGCACCCAAGCTAGTGATGCAGCAGATGTTGAAAACTGTACATGCTCAGATGTAAATATATCAGTTACTGCATTTCTAGAGTTATATAATAAATGCTATCAGTAATAAAAAGGAAGGAATGACTTATAAATGCAAAATAGTGCATCTAAAAAAGTGTTAATCTCAGTGAGAAAAAAAAGGCAAACAGGAGTGATATTCTTAAAAAAAGGCAAAACTCGAGGGTTAAAATACTGGTCAGTGATGGTCACAGGGCATGTGGGAGGGGATTGATTACAAAGGGACAGGAAGCAATGGTAATATACTTTCTAAAATGATGATAATATATTTTTATCTCAATTGTGGTGATGTCTGCATGCTTAGATAATTGTCTACATTCATAAGATAGAACGTCTAAAAAAGTGAATTTCACTGCATAAAATAATAAAGTTTGAAAACAAATGTATATGGAGAGGTGGTTCCCACTTCCACGTGGGATATGGTAAAGCTACAGTAATGTCCCTTCCAACCAATCAATGAACATGGGCCAGATAATGCACATCATGACAACTTTTCTTGAATTTTTTGGAAAGCTGCAGTCACAATGCAACCAAATAACATGAATTCCAAAGCAACACGCCCTGAAAGGAGATCCAGGACTCAGAAACTATCCTGACTGTTAAAGAACACAGAGCCACAGCAGGTTCTGAAGGGTAAGTTGGAGGAGAGTAGTGAGAAAGAGAGGCCACAGAAAGAAGAAAAAGAGGAATGGAGACAAAAATTAATTGATTTAGCATAGAAAAAAAATACATTATTTTAAAATAAAAGCTAGATGTAGAATGTGTTTGTTTGTTTGTTTGTTGCAGTTTTTTGCTGGGGGCTGGGTTTGAACTCACCACCTCCAGTATATAGTGCCTACTCCTTTGAGCCATAGGCACTGCCCTGTTTTTTTTTTTTTTTTTTTTTAATTTTTAGACAGAGTCTCAAACAGTTGCTCTGGGGTTAAATGCCATGGTGTCATAGCTCATAGCAACCTCAAAATCTTGAGCTCAAGCCACGCTCTTGCCTCAGCCTCCTGAGTTGTTGGGACTATAGGTGCCCACCACAAAGCTAAGCTATCTTTAGAGATGGGGTCTCAATCTTGCTCAGGCTGGTCTCCAACTCCTAAGCTCAAGTAATCCGCCTACCTCAGCCTTCCAGATTACTAGAATTACAGGCATGGAATGTGAATTGTTAAAACATGAATACTGTCACTTAAAAATGTTTGCTATCTTTTAAATATATTGCTAAAGAAAGTTTTAAAGAATGTTGCCTGGAGATTGATAATCATGCTATTTTAGATTTAATAAATCTTTTTCCTATGATACAGATAACTTCTAAATATCTTTACTTAATGAAACTAGGAATTCTTGAATACTTATATCCACACAAATACCTGCATATAGATGTTTTTAGCTTCTTTATTCATAATTACCCAACGGGAAGCAATGAAGATGTTCTTCAATAGGTGAATGGTTCAATAAACTAAGGTACATCCAGACAAAGGAACATTCACCAGTACTAAAAAAAATTCAGCTATCAAGTCATGAGAAAACCTTAAATTCATTTTGCTGAGTGAAAGAAGCCAATCTGAAATGGCTGCGTACTATGACTTCAAGGATCTGATACTCTGGAAAATGCAAAGCAATAATGGCAGTAAAAAGATCAGTGGTTGCCAGAGGTTAGGAGGGAGGGATAAGTAGATGGAGCACAAAAGATTTTTAAGGCAGTGAAATTATTTTGTCTGACATTGTCATAATGGAAACATATTATTATGCATTTCTGAGTAATATATGGAATGTACAACACCAAGAGTGAAACCTAACATAAACCATAGACTTTGGGTGATGACCATGTAACAATGTCAGTTCATTCATTTTAGTAGATGGGCCATTTTGTTGTAGGACGTTGGGGCTGGGGGAAGCTGCTGATGGGAAGTGGGATAGAGTAGATGGGTACTCTTCGCTTTCTTCCCAATTTATGCTACAAATTTAAACTGCTCTAAAAAGAAAAAACTACTTTAAAAAGAATAAAAAAAAATATGGCATATTGCCTAATAAAGCGTGGGGCAGAGTTGGCAGGGAAGGAGGGGGCAGAAATGAACTCTCTAATAGTGTCTTATTCTCACATGCAATTTTCCTTGTCTAACACCCTGTCATTTTACAAGTTGGACATTTTCTGGTTAAATTTTACACTGAATCACTTACCACTGTATATGCTTACTAACAATCTGGGTATATGCTTATTAAGAATTTGCAACTCCAACAAAGCATTGCTATACTAAAGACATTTAATGCAATGGGAAATTTTAAAATGTCAATTACAGAGCCACTGTGAAAAGAACTTACTCTTCCAACAAATGTCTTGATAAAACAACCTGCCAGACTAGTTGCTATTTGACAAAAATTCCAGTATATTCGAAACTACGTGATGCTACGTTTCCAAAAGACTGAGAAATTGAGTCAATCATTCTAATTGTTTTGCATTCATATAGCTTTAGAGTCTGAATGCCTCACTTTTCATCTGAATGTTTAAAATCATTGAAGGTAATTGCTAGCATTTACATGGTGCTAAAATTGACAAAGTCCTTTAAATACTTCATCCTATTTGGACATCAAGATAATCCTATAATATCTAATAATTAAACCCATTTTCCAAGTGGAGAACCTGAGGCTTAGAAATAATAGGTGGCTCTGGCAATTCCAAATTGTGAGTCAGAAATGTCCTCTGTGAATAAAAGGCCACCTGATGTACAACCCCCAGAGCGTCCTCAGGCCAAGGTCTCAATTATTCAGTATTTCCACCAAAGACACAGTTGCAGTTGTTTGTCAGCATGTGAAGGTAGTTTTGGAACAAGAAGACAATAGTTAATATACTTCCCATAATTACTACTTTTAGGAAACTTGTCCTTTGATCCTCATTGTTCTCAGTAAAAAGAATAATTTCCAAAAGGTAATGCAGACATCAAAGTACAAAATGTCTATAACATGAAAGCTCATTGTGCTCCTGACATTCTGTTTTACTATATCTGAGTTTGGCGAACAATAACGAAGAGCTTCCCTCTCTTTATTTATATTCAAAAAGGCAGTAATTACCAAGAAAGAGGAAAGGCATGCTTATTTCTGGCACGTTGCCATTATTAATTTGTCCCAAGACAGTTTTGTATCAAGTTTTTCACATTTTTTTTAACATGGAAAACCACATAGCACAGTTAGTGATTATTTTTGCAATATTAACAAGCTAATAGAATCTTGGTACATTACGAGGTTCCATGTCTTACTTAAATTTTGTCATAGGATGCAGCAGGTAAAGATCATAATCCCCTTAGAGATCGCGCTTATTTTTCACACAACAATCATGTCACATGTATTCGTGATATATTCCTCTTAAAATATTGTGGTTTGTTACTTGGGAGATTTCTGATAGCATGAAATAAAGTTTCTTTCTTCTTTCCCATGTGTTCCTTAATGTAAAAATATTCTTATATGTGTATGCTTTCAGTTGGCAACGAAAATTATGATGTGGCCATCACGTGTATCAAAAATCTACTAGAAAATTTGGTATGTAGTTAAAATCTTTGATCAAACTATTATAAATGCTTCAGGAATCATTCTTTTCCAAATCTGTCCAGAGCTCTTAAATGAAGCTATGTTTGCCCTAATCAAGCCCTCATGAGAGAAATTGGGATAAAGATTTTCTATATCTGTTTAATATTTAATTACATTGAATATAGCATTGGAGTATAGATTCTGATGACTTTGAGAGAGCCATTAAAAGGGTGAAAACACAGCTATAAATTCTATTAAACTATTGACCGATAGTCTTAACAGCATATCAGAGACTTGTAGAAATCTCTAGGGAAATAGTTTCCAGAAAAAGGATAAACTTTAGCTGATATCTCAAATGCATAAAAAGCTGCTATTTAGGAAACAATATAATACAAGCACCAACACAGAAACAACTATGTCAAATAAATAAAACTTCACATTAATAAGTTGCTTCTGATGGTCGTTCAGATGTATCAATTTGACTAGGACTACTTATTCAATCAAATGCTAATCTAGGTGTTGCTATGAAGGTATTCTGTACATGTGATTAAAGACTGTAATCCATTAACTTTGAAGAGAGATTATTTTACATTGTCCAGGCAAGTTTAATTCAATCAATGGAAAGGGAAGGCTGATTGATACCCTCTGAGAAAAGAAGACCTATTCTCTCTGGCAGTTTTAGCAGGTGCATGAGAGATTTGTCTGCCTTTTCTGACGCCTACGGATTTTGAATTTGCCTAGCTAGTCCCCACAATTCCTTGAAATAAATCTCTTAATATACATCTCCTACAGATTTTGCTTCTCTGATTGAACTTGATACAAGGATACAGGATCAAATTCAGGCACTGTGTAGAATCAATGAGTTTTAGCATTTTTTACTCTAGGTCTGGAATGCTGGGTAATTTTTTTCTTCTTCATTGGTTGCATATTATTTGTGTGTTATTTGAAGTAAAGTAGAAGAATAAGGAATCTTCTGGAATCATATGGAATCTATGATAGAAAACCAGGAAACCCACGTACACCTCTTAGTTCCATGACACAAGTGACAGATAAGAATAAGTGATTTCATTTTGAGAGTGTTTCAGATCCAATGTTATCATTTGAAGAATGACTAACACAATTTAGCAGAGTTAATGTGTGCAGATATTCCTTGACAAGGCAAGAATCCAAAATGGCTTAGTAAAAATTCTTAGGTTAGTCAAGAACAGAAAGACAGTGTAGGCAGAGGAGAGTTGTCTGGGACATAAATGGCTTCTGGAGCACTATGAGCTGTCATTGTGATTAAAACAGATGAGAGGCAATGGGATGTCGATAGAGTAATTGACCTAAGTGCCTTGTGATGAAACAATATGCTTTTTGAAAAGCTGTCTTCAAACGTCATTTGTGAATGTTGTTAAAAATACAGTTTCCTGTGTCCTGCCTTCAGAAATTGTAATTCATTATGCTTGGCATAGGGCCCAGGAATCTTCAAGTTTTTAAGCAAATACCACTGATTCTGGTGCCCGTTATATAGTGATGACACTTGAAGAATCACAGCTTCAGAGTCTCTGTTTTTATTTCTGAATTATAAGGAAGAGGCTGAGGATTTCACTTAATTTTTGACATTTTCACAATTTTTTAAATCAATATTGACCATTATTTTTAGAAAATCATTTTTCTAGAAACATACTCTTTGGACTCACCAAAGTAAAGTAACTGTCTACCCATTTGGACTGTGGTACTTGCAACAAATAAAAGAGATACAGAATGAAGACAACCCTCACGGAACGGGCATCATGCATTTTTTATCCATAAGTTTAAAACAGCATGACATTTGAGAGTGAAGAAAAAAGCATGTGTTTTCGAATGATGTTGGTTTCTCTGAATCATCTTTGAATGACTAGTAGGTATAAAATCAAATAAAATCCCAAGATAGGTTATGATGTCACCCCTAATCCATCCGTATTAGGTTAGTGAGCACTTTCAGCGGCATTAGGTAAAGCAAAGGCTACCTTGAGAAGAGGATTAAAGAAAGACTCCACTTAACAAAGAGAAATTTTCAAAAGAAAAAACCAAACAATCCTTAAAGATTTTATAGTCATCTATGTTCCAACAAAGGCATACAGGAAGGTACAGATTAGCTAAATCCTGCAAATAGCTCTGAAAAAACAATCTATCACTTAAACTCTGTTTAAGTAACAATAACAATTTTAAAAACATCATCAGTGCTTTTCTTGTCAGCCAAAACACTTTTGTTTTTTAACATGTCCTAGAACAACTATAAAAGTTGGCCTCAACTATATTTAACCATACAATTCCAAAATGCATAGCCATTGGCTTCGTGGCTCTAATACTTACATATTTTATGTTATTTCTGCAGAAAGGCAAAAAACATTGCATTGTAAAGTATCCTTACACATTTTAGCTGGGTAATTAAAAAAGGACACGTATATGGAAGTTCTCCAGAGGAAGCAAATTAACTTAATATGAAATGAAATTTTTAGCACAGTAAATTCAATGAAGTAATATTGGTTAGTATTGGTTAGGGTAGAAAACAGATTATTCGTATGTGAGAGATTTCCTAAACATAAGTGTGCACTTCCAATTCTTTCATATACTTTAATAATTTCGTACAATTTTCCTCAGTGTTATGAGCTTCCTCACGCTCGCTCAGCCTTCTCCATTGTGTTCCCTGATCGTCTCACAATCTTTATGGAGTCACACACTTCTAATTTTCTCTTAGGAGCTTCTCCTATAGTTTATTTTGGGCAATAAGTAAATGCTATGATAGTATAGTAAGGTTTGGGGGGGATTTTTTTTTTTTGGTATAGTAAGTTTTATTTGCCTTTTAACAGACAATTATAAACTTAGGAAATGTTTCCATCTGTATTTTCATACATGTGTACTAAACTATTTAATGCTGGTATTGTGTCTGTGTGTGAGTATACATACACACACACACACACACACATATTTTTATTTTTCTGGAGACAAAATCTTATTCTGCTGTCCTTGGTAGAGTTCCCTGGTGTTATAGCTCACAGCAACCTCCAACTCCTGGGGTCAAGTTATCCTCTTGCCTTAGTCTCACAAGTACCTGGGACTACAGGTGCCCGCCACAATAACTACAATGCCCAGCTGTTTTTAGAGACAGGGTCTTTCTCCTGCTCAGGCTGGTCTCAAACTCCTGAGCTCAAGCAATCTGCCTGCCTTAGCTTCTGTGTTTGTACAATTTTTACAAAAGTCATACAAAGGACTCTCATAATCTAATTCCAAATAGAGGAAATATAAAAAAGAAAAAGCTCCATTTCATATATTATGAATATATAACAAGTATGTTTATGGACATAAAATATTATTTTATGAATATATGAAGGGAGAAGGACTACTACATTCTTGAATTTTCTAGAATATTCAAAGCAAAATATTCATTGTAATAATCATTCGGATTAAACTTTTCAGATTTATTTTAGGAAAGCAATATACCTTGTATCAGTATTTATTTTTACAGTTCAACGGGAGATGGTTTTTCTATTAAGGTCCCAATGGCTTTGTAGCTGAAATATATTAATAGTACTTGTGTGACTTTTACAATTTATAGAACTCACCAAAGAATCAGAGCTCATCATTTTAAAGTGCATTATGTGAAAATTACAAATGGTCTGTTTGGGACAAAGTACTAATGATATGAATAACTTATTAGCATAAAAACCATGGCAGGATAATGGTATTTCTGAGACTTCCATAATGTAAAATAGTTCAACTAAAGTTGAAAATATTAAATACAGTACCATAACTCTGAATTTCACTGCCTAAAGTCAGAGTCCTGGGATAGTCCACACACAGATATGTTTTACATTTAAATGACTATATTTGAAGCTAATGAGTACAAACACAGCATAAAGATGTATTTTAAGATACGGGAATTATTATGTCATAAATTTCAATATGAAGAAAATGTTTCCATCTGTTCTTCCAACCAATGATAAAAATATATGTACATTGTATAATAATTGATTTAATTTTCTGCTAATTAATTTCTTGTCCCCAACCTACTGCTCTGTCCATTAAAATCTATGGTTGTCAGTCATTGAAAAAAGATGTAAGATAATTATGTAAGTCTATATTTACTTTAGGTTTGTCTACTTTTAATGTTAGAAGTAAGCAAAGGTATTTTATTTGAAATTAGATGTTTTCCAAAATCAGAAGAATACCCTTTTTAGGCTTGACTGTCAAAACACAGAACTGCATAAATTTTTCTCTCTCTAGAATTAAGTCCATCAGTTATGAAGTGAGTGATTTTCTAGTTATATAGTTTTATTATATCTCTGAACACTCTTGGAGAGTGAAGGATACTCAGTTTTGTATCAAGACACCAACTATGGAAAATCCTCAACTATGGAACCTTGAGGTAGTAGTGAGAGCAATGCCAGTTGGCTAATTATGAAGCCCCAAACCAAAATTATTGCAAGAAGAAGTTTGGCAGCCTAAGATGTACAGAAGGATCCAAAAATAATAAATTTTTGAAGAGATTTGTAAGACTGAAGAAAAAAAATGAAATGAAGACAAATGGTTACAAAATGGTTTGGGAGCTCTTGAGATCTTCAGGGTTCCATGGTGGAGGGTACATCTAGTTTGCTGAAGGGCTGGTAGAAAACAAGGAAGTTGAAGAGAAATAAACATTTGGAGACCAGGATATTTGGCATTGTCCCTGGAAAGGCAGCTAAGCTTGACAAGTTCCGCTCCTTTTAAAAGTTATTAAAAAATTGTGCCTTCTTTGCATAACTTGAGCATTAAAAGATAAGAGACAATGGCTTTTCATCATTCTGTGAGCATCTGGCTATTTCTTAATGTCTGATGAGCTCTTCCTTTTTTGTTTTGATGATCTGTCAGGATATGCATTAGGCCAAAGTACAAATAAAGTCATTATCAATCTGTACGTGTGGTGGCAGATGTCCCGATTCTTCACTATTTCTGCAGTTTTAAATGACAATCAAACATACATTAAAAAAAAAAAAATTTCTGTACTAAAGGTGGTGGTGTAAGATTTCAATATCAAGAAAGTAACAAGATTTTCTAATGAGATTCATGAATCTGCAAATAAAATAATCTACCACATTCTGGCATTTTATGGTTAGATGAAAAAAGTTGTAGAACATGAGATTTTCTAGATGAAACTCAGCATTGCAATTAATGAGAAAGGATAGAAAATGAGCCTTTGAAAACCACCTAAAGATGTTACATCAATAATAGTTGTTGAAGGAAAAGGAGGCAATGTTGAAAAAAAGGAATTTTAGGGAAAAATGCCAATAAACATGAACAAGAGCATTAATGATTATCGATCAATTGCTAAATATAAACTTATCTTGAGAAAATAGACTATTTTTTTACAATGTAGCAAATAATTATGTAATGCAAGAAACATACATTTAAGAACAAGTTTTCTTTTCTTTTTTTCTAATAATTTTATTAAATCATAATTATGTACATTGGTACAATCATAGGGTACAATGTGCTTCATATACAATCAGAAATATTTTGATCATACTGTTAGAGATAGCCTTCATGGCATTTTCTTGATCACTATGTAAAGACATTGATACTCTACATTTAATAAGTTTCACCAGTACCCTGATAAGTGCATCTTAGC